>WAAD01022912.1:0-16802 GCA_013389945.1 Fregata magnificens
CGTAGGTCAATGGCTTTGTCGAAAGCTGCAGAAATGTCTGGGTGAGTGGCTGCGGAGGGGAGTGCACCATGGTCGGGTCCTGTCGCTGTCTGGGCCTGGGGCTGTAAAAGACAGGATAACAAAATGCAAAGGCGCAGCCACCCTGGCTCACCACAGGCTCTGCCTGCCCAGGGCTCTGCCAGACTCTTGATGCCTTAACTTGGTGTCAGCATCCTTGCAGAAGGCAGCAAATCTCTCTGGCTGTATGGCTCAGGACAGGAGTGCGCCATGGTCTTGTCCTGTCCTTGTGTGAGCCTGGGGCTGTAAAAGGCAGAAAAACAAAGGCACAGCCACCCTGGCTCACCATGGGCAATCCCTGCCCAAGGCTCTGCCAGACTCTTGATGCCTTAACTTAGTGTCAGCATCCTCACAGAAGGCAGCGAATCTCTCTGGCTGAGGACAGGAGTGCACCATGGTCTGGTCCTGTCCCTTTCGGGGCCGGCGGCTGTAAAAGACAGGATAACAAAACATAAAGGCGCAGCCACCCTGGCTCACCATGGGCAACCCCTGCCCAGGGCTCTGCCAGACTCTTGATGCCTTAACTTGGTGTCAGCGTCCTTGTAGAAGGTCATCAATCTCTCTGGCTTTGTGGCCGAGGACAGGAATGTGCCATGGTCTGGTCCTGTCCTCGTGCGAGCCTCCGGCTCTGGAAGACAAAGGAGGAGCAGCCGCCATGCCTCGCGCCACGGGCAACCCCTGCCTCCCTGCCCGGGCCCAGCAGCCCTGCCCTCCCCTCCCTGCCCTCCTCCCTGCCCTCTCGCCTCAGGCCTCGCTCACCCGGCTGCTCGCCTCCAGCCTGGGCCGGCTCACCGTGCAGCCCTTTCTACACGTGTCCTGGCGGCCGTGTTACCAACCCCTTGTGACACGGACACCACCAACGTTCTACCTGCTGTGACGGGGCCACCACATCACTGGCGGGAGCCAGGGCTGATGGAAGGCCTATCCCTTGGCTGCGTGGGCAAAAATGGCCGTCCCTCTTCAGTCTTGTTAAACGCAGTGGCATGGACAAACCCCATAACTCAGGCCCATGGAGCAAATGGCCGACACGGAGAGCCCGCGGTCACTCCTGTCTGTGTGGGGACAGCATCTCGCCTGGAGCTGTGGTCACCTCACAGCCCCTCACCATCCTGTCCCACCCCACCCACGCTGGGCCTCCTCCTTGGTGTCGTGTCAGGGCCGGGGCAGGGCGCGGTGGAGCTCAGCATGAGGGTGCAGACAAATAAATGTGATGTCTGAACACCGGGGAGCAAGTCAGGTGTTTAACATACTGACCTAGTTAGGGCCACTTGGGCGGTCTTACAACCCAATGTCCTATGGATACGCGTGAAACTGGCAGGCAGGACACGGGACCTGGGAAAAATGCATGAAACGCTTATTTTAACCCCCGTTGTAACACCTAGAAGTCCGCTGGCTCTGTGCACGGGCTGCTGACACCTGGCTGCGCAGAGCGGGGTTCAGGTGTCTGGAACCAGGCTCCGCAGTATCGCCTGGCCTGTAGCCGCTACACCAGGACAGGGCAGGGCTGGTGTGAACGCAGCACCGTGCCGGTCTGCTCTGCCTGGGGGTCTCACACACTATGGAGACTTCTGAAATGGCACTGGGTATTTTTCTGTTAGGAGATGAACACGCTGTACAGATAAATTCACATTCTTGAAGTGAGGTCTGCAGTGCACTTCAGATATCCTACGGCATTTGTCCTGATCCCAAGAGGCCTGTGTCATACATGGCAGCTCTATGTGGATGTCTTGAGGAGTCTGAGATATGGTTCTACATAAATGTTTAGACTTTTAAAATTCTTTCCTACATTTAGATTCTAAATTTGGTTGTAAACAATATGTTGCTGACAGATACCATGAAGGACTTGATTCTGTGCTCTCGTGGTTGCGATCATCTCAACTGTTTCAGAACTGTGTCAGAATGGGAAGAACCCACTCCTAGAAATGCTGGTTTTCCTTTGTACTTTAGCACTAGCGATGACCCTGTATTCTGCTCAGTAGAGCATTTCATCTCACAAGTTATAATTATATGAATGGATGTTGAATTGCTTATGACAGAATTCCTGTGTTTTAGTAAATCCTGAAAACAGAATGACTGCCATATTGGCAGTCACTGCACAGGATGGATTGTGTTCAGTTAAAGAACAATGACAAAATGTTGTTCAGTACACAGCCCTACGAATTGGTTTTTTGTATGGTACTCTTGTCCTGATCCAGACCGTAGTGTATGTATTTTATTCTCTGGTATTTCCCTGATGATTGTGAAAATTATACAACTTCAAGGACTTTACAACCACTTTCCAAGGCAAGCCACTACTATTTTTAGTCCCAGGAACAGATGGGATCTTTAGGCACAGAAGTTTAAAAGTGTCTGCAAATCTGGTGTGCCCAGCCTCAGAATCTTAAGGCCTGGTTTTGGAGGCCTTAGGGCCTTACTCCTAACACAGTATTTATCACTCATCTCATACTGAGTTTGTTTTTGTAACATTTGTGTACCAACAAAATCCTTAGGCACTGGTATTTGTCTCCTTTCACCACAAGCAATTACACTACAGATACATTTATAAAGATGTATGTCTCTATAGATATGTAGACAATTAAGTCAATAGAGAGAGATATCAGTACTTCTATGGCAGATGACCCTTTCGATTAAGATGAATAGCAACATTAAATGTTCCTGTTTCTCTCCATTGACTGTAACAGGAGTCTAACATAACCAGTCCTAAGGAGAAAGGATGCCTCTTTAGCATCATAGCCTGGTGGTTGTGGAGCAAGTTTTGTTCCCTCACTGCATGAACTTTTCCACTTCCCAAAGCCTCAATCCTGTAGACTACTGTTTCACACACTCACACAAGAGAGGGAAGTTCTGGGTGTCACCAGGGCTATTTATGAACTTTGCATGAGACAGTTATTGTATAATACATACAAGCAGTGGCCTCAAAAGCCTTTTTTTTTTTTCTGTAATTTATCATTTTGTATTCTGCCCTAACATGACTCTGAGTCCTAAACAGTAAAAATACATCAGTACCATCTTTATAGCTCCCCTGGGTTCTTGTACCATGATGCAACACCCTTTGTTAGGATAAAATCTGAGCAGGAAGGGAACATGTCAGGACTTCAATATGAACAGATTTCCTCTCTGCTTTATTCTGAAAAAATGTGCTTTCACACAGCAGCAAGGTGAATGTAAAGGTCAACAAAAATAAGCAATAGATTGCTTCTCAGACTTGCCAAATCTACTGTTCTCCCCTTATCCAGCCCTTGCCTTAAGAGAACTTTCCAGGAACCTATTCCAGGTTTTTGAAGTCAGATTCCACACACAGAGATTTAACAGAAAATGTAAGATGTGTCAGTGGTTTTTAGCTAGCACCTTTGGTCCCAGAAGAATTGACTTTTTTTTTCTATGATCTCTTTTCAAACATCACCATTTAGATTATCCAAATCCAAGTTTCTTAGATTGTCTTACACATGTCAAACAAACATCTTTTTTTTTCCCCCAGAGTATATATAATATGTTATTCCTCAGGCACCAAGCAAGTTCAGGACCCCTTCTTCCCTTTACATGGCACAAAGTATGTTACTGTGCATGGCGCAGGTCTTATCTGTTCCCACCTTTCCCATATATCTTGGCAGAGAGGTCCTTGCAGAGCCTGGTTGCCTGCTGCCTGGCGCAGGAACATCAGGCTAGTAGTCATGGTCTGTAACCTCTAGCAAAAGAAAGTCTTATCCCAAACAACTTTTAAGCTAAATGCAAAAGAGATTAAGAGATGGTGTATGGGAAATAATATCACTCCCAAATTACAGAAATTCACTTTTTTAATGCACCCTACTTGGGTGCAGCTTGACATGGGTCACAAATTTCTTGTCCTCTCACCCTGTATTGGGTTTGCGTGGCAAGGTTTTGGTAGCGGGGGGCTACAGGGGTGGCTTCTGTGAGAAGCTCCTAGAAGCCTCCCCCATGTCTCATAGAGCCAATGCCAGACGGCTCCAAGACAGACCTGCCGCTAGCCAAGGCTGAGCCAATCAGCGAGGGTGGTAGCGCCTCTGGGATAACATATTTAAGAAGGGGAAAAAAAAAACCTCTGCAGTTGCAGCTGGAGAGAGGAGTGAGAATATGTGAGGGGAACAACTCCGCAGACACCAAGGTCAGTGAAGATGGAGGGGGAGGAGGTGCTCCAGGCGCCGGAGCAGAGATACCCCTGCAGCTTGTGGTGAAGACTGTGGTGAGGCAGGCTGTCCCCCTGTAACCCACGGAGGTCCATGGTGGAGCAGATATTCACCTGTAGCCCGTGGAGGATCCCACACTGGAGCAGATGGATGCCTGAAGGAGGCTGTGACCCCATGGGAAGCCCACGCTGGAGCAGGCTCCTGGCAGGACCTTGTGGACCCATGGAGAGAGGAGCCCATGCCGAAGCAGGTTTGCTGGCAGGACTTGTGGCCCCGTGGGGGACCCACGCTGGAGCAGGCTGTTCCTGAAGGACTGCACCCTGTGGAAAGGACCCACGCTGGAGCAGTTCGTGAAGAACTGTAGCCCATGGGACCTACTCTGATTGGATTGTTAATAAATTAAGCTAATTTCCCATCTGATTTGCCCATCACAGTAACTGCTGAGTGATCTCTCCCTGTCCTTATCTCAACCCATGAGCCTTTCATTATATTTATTTTCTCTCCCCTGTCCAGCTGAGGAGGGAGAGTGATAGAGCGGCTTTGGTAGGCACCTGACGTCCAGCCAGGGTCAAACCACCACACACTCACCATAGTTTTTCCTTTCCTTCAGGAAAAACACCATGTGGTAGGAGGTAGAAAAGGTATGTGAAACCCATAAGGTGCTAAAGCCTTCTGCCCTGGGTAAGACACTTCCCAACATTTCCAGTTATGATCCGTACCATTTAATTAATAGACAACATCAGTAGCACAAAATAGTCCTCTTCACCATCATTACAAACACTTTATGACCAATTACTTGCAACTCATTTCATGCAGGCTCATGCGAGGATCTTGGCAGATATATTTGGTAATAGACTGTGATATGAGGCTGAAGACACCAAAAATGATGGGAAGGAACAGAGGAGAGGGGAATAGAGAGATAAGCATCAAGTGAGAAAGAAAGGTGTGAAGACAGGTAGTATGTAAACCAAGGAAGAAAGTAGGGTCATTCCTTTTTCATACCCTTGCCCCTCAGATGCATTTCCTTCTTTGTGGGACAATGTAAGACAGTCCATGAAAAGCTTCTAGCAATGGAAATAATTAATAATTTCTACTTTCCTAGTATCTAGTTCTCTATTATTCACTATTCCACCCTATTCTCTAGTGAGCTGGCACATCACAGCAGGCCAGAATTATACAGGCAATCAGAAAGACTGTATTCTCCCTCTATTCATTAAACTCTTTTGGGATACTTAAATTCTCTTTCATTCAGTTTCTTACTCTTTCCTGCCAGAAGGTTCTGACTTATTAAAGGGAAAAATAAGACAGCACAATGCTAATTCATTGCATTAGTGAGTGTCATCCAAATATAATTTCTTCTTCTCTAGCAATTAATCTGTGCCACTGAAATGCTTCTTCTGAAAGCTTTTCCCCTGGTTTTAATATCAGTAGTGTCCTGAAAGGGCACTACTATATACCAAAAGAAATACCTAATTAACACCCAGTGGTGTATTCCAGTGTCCCAGTTTCTAGTAAGGAATTAATCCTGTTGTTGCTACTGCTTCTGTGTTACCTGCCACCATGAATAACTACGCTTATGTAAAGTGACTGCAATGTTCTGATTAATCAGAATTCTCCAGTCAACAATTTTGGTTAAGTAAGTAAATCTATAGATATCTTGACCTCTTTTTAATATGTTCACTAATTTCAACAGTATTTCCAGATTCATATGTTGTATAAAAATCAGCTTTATTGTTATAAAGACTGGAAGAGGAAGGCTGAGACAGTAGGGGTTGTTCAGCTTGGAGAAGAGAAGGCTCTGGGGAGACCTTATTGTGGCCCTTCAATATATAAAAGGGGCTTATAAGAAAGATGGAGAGAGACTTTTTACCAAGGCCTGTAGTGACAGGACAAGGGGCAATGGTTTTAAACTGAAAGAGGGGAGGTTTAGATTGGACATAAGGAAGAAATGTCCTTCGATGAGGGTGGTGAGACACTGGAACAGGTTGTCCAGAGAAGTTGTGGATGCCTCGTCATTGGAAATGTTGAAAGTCAGGTTGGATGGGGCTTTGAGCAACATGATCTAGTGAAAGATGTCCCTGCCCATGGCAGGGGGGTTGGACTAGATGATCTTTGAAGGTCCCTTCCAACCCAAATAATTCTATGATTCTGTGACATGAAATCTAGCGCTTCATCACATTTTTTATGGATGCAGCTGTGCAATGCAAAGTGTCAGTGCTAACTTGGCCTGTCTTTGAGCTTGTACTTTCTCGGGTGCTCAAACTAAGAGTCCTTCTGGTCATCTCAATGTGGGGGTTTGACCTGGCAGAAGTGGGAGGTTTTGAGGACATACATTCTGAACCAAGTTTCACACAAAGTTAAAAAAAGTACCGGAATCTGTAGGGGAAAGGTTAGAGCTGTACCTACCACAAAGATCTGGATTACTGTTCATACTGTAATAACTCTTCCAGTAACAAAATAAAACTCTGGCCCTTCTATTGATATTTGAGCTTTGTTACCACTAGGTAAAACCCATGGACATTCCAGTGCCTGCCCAGAACTTACCTGCCTATCTCAAAGAAAGTGAAGCAGCTTCACTGAAGTAGGTGGTTGAGTGCACTATCCAGGAATACATCTAATCTACATAGGTAACCCACTGCTACAGTTCCCTCACATAGAGGAATAAATTGAAGCTGGAAGTGTTTTACACGTGCTGGATGAGTACAATAATCTCATAATCATTGAATAAAAGTATGTTGAGTAGTTCTTCTAGCCATGTTTTGTGAGAGAAATTTGAGTGAGGCACCTAACTTCAGGAGATGTTTTAAGATTTTATGTCCCTTTCTTCAGTGTGGAGAAAGTTTCCTAAATCCTTGGGGAAGAAGGGTATAGTTTAAAACACATTCCCCTCTTCAGTGGGGGGAAATCACATTCTGGCTTTCCATAGGCAGATTCCTGATCAGATATAGGCTTTTGTGGATCCCTTTCTTTTCCACCAGTCACTACATCTGAGTATTGATCTTCAGCGGAGATCTACAAAATATATGGAAAATATGAACCTGGCAACTAAAATTCATAACTACTGGAGCCACAGACTGAACAGAGACATTGGTTCATAGCCCTTTACAATTTTCCTGTCTCTTCTCCCCTCTGCCCCACAGGTGCCAACCAACCTTTCCTTTCACACAGTCTGTTTTTTCTCTGGTATACAAGTTATATCCATATCAACTGTTCCTACCTGGAATTTAGCTTGATACTTGCTGTGTTTCTCCTAGAGAAAGGCTTGTTCCTCTGAAAGCTTGACTGCTTTTAGCTGTATATATACATATGTATATACACACAATCTAGGCAACTAAAAATGTTGCTCATTCCCACAAACTTTGTTTCTCTTTTGTATGAAAATCTACATATCTAATCTAGGATTTTGCTAAGTATTCCTATGCAAAAAAGGTATGTGCTTCAGCCTCTTTTTGCTAGAGAATTGAAACAAAGGCTATATTACTTTACATGGTGGTGTTTCCAGATCATGGTTCTCAGAGTGATCAATTTTCAAGCTTACCCCATAGCAGGGTATATTTTTGTTTCCTTGGAGTTCTGACTTCTGTACGAAGGGAAACTCTGTGTTGCAGACAGGAACCCTCTGTGCTCTGGATGCTCTGTGGATTCAGCATGAGTGTGACCCATGAATTTATACATTGATATAGTTTTGCTTTCAGTTTTGTTCTCACATAATTTCCTAATAAGTTCCAGGATTTGATCTATTGGGGTTTTTTGTTTGTTTGGTTGTTCATTTTGCCATCTGGCAGGTACTGAGCATATTTTTTCATTGATCTATCTCTCACAGCCTCATGTCTCACTCATGTAGCATTAATGGTCACCTCAGAGCCCGTCATTTTATATAGGAAGCTGAGAGTCTTTCTCCTCACATGCATCACTTGACATTTATCGCCACTGAATTTCATCTTTCATTTTATTGCCCAGTCACTCAGTCTCATAAGTTCCCTATGTAGTTCTTCATAGTGATCTCCTGTCTTTTTTATTTTGAATAACTTCATATCATCAGCAGACTTTATCACCTCAGAGCTCACTCTCTTTTCCAGCTCATTTATGAATATGCTGTCTGGAGAACAAATCTATGCTGTATAGAGAAGAGCTCTTAGCGGAAGGCACAGTGAACCCTTCAACACTTTGACTTTAGTACAAAAGCACTCACCTGAGAATTTTGTGGTATAAGTGCCTGTCAAATGCTAACAGACGGAGGACTTTGCAAGCCTTCATTTGGATGTTCCCTATGGAGACAGGTGCAGTGGGCTGCAATGATCCAGGCAAGAGAAAGGGTTTCCACATAGACACATCAGAGGAGATAAGGAAATAGTAATTCCCAGATAACGTGGGAAGGATTGCTCAATATTATGACTGCATACAGCTTTCTTTAAATGCTGTGCCCATAATCTGTTAGGGTTAGGAAGATGCTCTGGCCACTACTCTAAAGGCCAGAGTCATATGCGTTGCCATCTTGTTCCAGATGTTTGTTTGAAAGTAGATTTTTCCATTCTTTGAACTGTTTTCATTGGGGATTAGTTTGGGTTTGGTGTTGTTATCCTGCTATCCCGTTGCTTTAGATCAGATCACACAAATCTGGAAGCAAAGAGCATCTGTCATACTGAAATGGAGCCATTATTGGATGGAATAATTATAAAATGGCATCTTCCTTATCATCAGGGAGATGAAATGTCTTTGGAAAAAAACATCAGTCATCAACTAAATGTGTAATCCCAAAACAGAGGTACAGCAGCTAACTGGGCAAATGTAAACTTTGCCTCTGTAAGCAAGACACTAGCAAATAAGAAAGTGATTTTCCCTTTCTGTCTGGAGATGACAGGACTACTTGTGAAAGGCCACTAATGTCTTCATTTAAAAACATATGCTGGTGTCGTGGTTTAGCCCCAGTCAGCAACCAAGCACCACACAGATGCTCGCTCACTCCTCCCCGGTGGGATGGGGGAGAGAATCGGAATGGTAAAAGTGAGAAAATTTGTGGGTTGAGATAAAGACAGGTTAATAGGGAAAGCAAAAGCCATGCACACAAGAAAAGCAAAACAAGGAATTCATTCACTACTTCCCATTGGCAGGCAGGTGTTCAGCCATCTCCAGGAAAGCAGAGCTCCATCACACGTAACTGTTACTTGGGAAGACAAATGCTGTAACTCCAAACGTTCCCCCCTTCCTTCTTCTTCCCCCAGCTTTATATGCTGAGCATGACACCATATGGTATGGAATATCCCTTTGGTCAGTTGGGGTCAGCTGTCCCAGCTGTGTCCCCTCCCAGCTTCTTGTGCACTTGGAAGAGCATGGGAAGCTGAAAAAGTCCTTGACTAGTGTAAGCACTACTTAGCAACAACTAAAACATCTCTGTATTATCAACACTGTTTTCAGCACAAATCCAAAACATAGCCCCATACTAGCTACTATGAAGAAAATTAACTCTATCCCAGCCAAAACCAGCACATTCCATACGATATGACATGCAAGGCACTGTGTGGCGCTTGGTTGCTGGCTGGTGTTAAACCACGACAGCCAGAAAATTGAAAGGTATCAGAGGTCACAAGAATGTTATGAAAACCTGCATTATAGTAAAAGAAGAAACTCAGTTTATTTCATTTATGTTAAAAAAAAAGAGTAAGAACTAATTTGAAAATGACAATATGCAGAATCAAAAAAAAAAAAAAAAGTAGAGAAACCCAGTGACTGGAAGCTCAAGCACGACAAAATTAAATCAAAACTAGACTTGATGCTCGAAGTCAAGTAGCTGACTGTTGCATCAAATGGATGTGACGGACTCTATTACTTCATATATTTCAGTTGTGAGTAGGTATTTTTGTACAAGGATGATATAAGTGAAACAGAAGTTACATTCCTATTATGCAAGCTTGTTTGTAGTTGATATTGCCTTTGTCATGCTTAGGGCTTTAAAATATACAAATATATAAACTCAGCTTCAGACATGGGAGTAACTGTGTCCAAACTAACATTTATGGAGAGGAGTTCAATTGGTCAGAATATATATTGCTTAAAATTAATTTTAGCTGCAAAAAGATAATTATACTGCATATACAGGCTCTATAAAAGTGGCAAGGTATTCACAGTCCTTTATTTCTACATCTCTGTTGTCAAACTGCAAAGTCTCCTCACAATAGCGTGAAGCTCTCTACCCATTTCAATCACCTGTTTGAGAAATGGTTTCACATTAGTATGAGCCTTCATGCCAGAATTTTAATATCTAAGAATAATTTTCTGCACAGTGTTAACTGTCAGGTATAGTCCAAGTCAGAAATACCATGGGCATAACAGAGAAGCGATCATTAGTGGGGTTTTCTTACTTGTGCTCTCAATTCAAGCACCAGTATTTTCATCTTCTGATCAGATGGCGAGATACAGTTGTTTCTGAAGAGCTAGATTTGAAGGACTGTAATTGGTCTTAGTGTAATGACTTATCTAAACTAACTGAGAGCTTCATCTCCCATTTTTCCTTACTTTTTCAGTAGTTCATAGACATAAATAATCCTCTTCCTGATGGCTGAGTTTGAACCCAACAGTCCCAGAACCAACACTGCAGTATCTTTCCCAGCTGATCTGATTTAAAAGACTTGTTCCACCTAACTACTTCATCATTGTAGCTTTAAATATTTTCGTACAATTTCATAATTAGTCCATTAACTCTTGTGTTGTATGATATATTTCTCCTGAGAAGACTTTTATCCTGAGGGATTTTGATATTTGTGTTAATATAACGGAAGTATTATGCGTAAGCTTTTCCTTGATCTTTAGAATTTCACTGAAAAGTGCCATTTGGGAATGCATTGATTAGTTTTAATCACAGAGCTGGATCATTAAATAACATGTATCTAGCATAAACAACTATTTTAGCCCTTGACTATTTTATGCAGGTCATGAATAATGAGTAATTTGGTACTAAAAAATAATTAGGACACCAAAGGTAATGTATTTACTGCATGAAGACAACTGACTACATTTTTCGTTGCTGCTATTAGTACCTGCAACAACACTCAGCTCTTACTTTTGCTTGTGAGTTTTAATGTATGTAATATCTACTGTGCTAGGTCATCACCATGGCTCTCCTTTTGATGCCACAAAGCAATCATGCACGTGATTAAAGCTGTGTTTTTAATGCTTCAAGACATTCAAGGGCTGTTGCACGTGTTATGTATTACATTTCAGTGATTCCATTTACTTGCAGGCTTAGGTGTTGCCAAATCACAGCCTTTTTTCCTATATGCAATATTGGCTTCCTAGAGCTAGAACCAGTTGACATAAAGTAGCATAGCTCCACCTCATTTCAGTGCAAAACTTTTTATATGTACCTGATTTTTATTACCTGATCCACTCTTTCTTACTGTTAAGGCTTAGAAAGGTCATACAGTAAAAAAGATCCCACATAGGAATCAATTCTCTAGTAGAGTTACCAAAACTAGGGGAAAAACCCCAGCCATGTAAAAGAACACTGGTAGACTCCAGCTGTTCAGAAAACCATTTGTTACCATTTGATTGCTATTCCCAGGTTTCATTTATGAGCCTAATGCTTCTTTTTAACGTCTGTAATAATCCAACAGAAAGTCCACTCAACCAAATTCCACAGTGCATTTGAGATGAAGTTGCTTTCCTGGGAAAATTGTACCATTCCATGCTTTTCGTCATAGTTTAAGAATATTTCTCTGATGTCTGACTTTTCCATTTTCCAATTCTAAACTGATACCTGTGAACTTTGTGCCTTTTGTTCCACACTGCATATCTTTCCTCTGCTTCTTTTGAGCACTGGGTCACAAAGCCAGTGGTACAAAGATGACTATTGCATTGTTAATTATGCTTTGGGAAAGGCTGTCAACTCTCAGAGGCAATGATCAAATGCTTACCTTTCAAATATTATTTTTTCCACCCGTTCTATGGAATCCAGTCTAGCCAGGTTATGATTCAGTAATGGATGGTGTTACAGTCAAAGAAAGGCTTTTTTCCTTCTTCTTTGGATGCTAATTCTTCTCCTGAAATTTATGTCTGTTTTCCCGTGAATCCCACAGTTTAAATAGACATTCTTAAGGGCAGCTAAAAACCATGTCTTGCTCCTCTTAAGTCAGTGTATTTTTTGATTTAAAGAGAAGAAAGAGGATGTTTGCTATGAAACATATATCACACTAATCAAAAGAAGCAATTAGTTCAGTGGATATAAGAGGATTGGTTTATTTATCCATTGGTTCTTCAGGACTGTGTACCCAAAGTACCCTAAAACAGTGCCTTTTAAATACTGAGATCCTCTGTCAGTTATTCCCAAAAAGCTACGCAGCTAGTAATAATAAAAATAAGATCCAAAATACGTATAACAATGTGATACCATGGGAAAATATTGGTGTTTAAAAAAACCCCTCAAGCTCAGTGTGCATCAATAAACAGAATGAAACTCCCACGTGATTCGCTAGGAAGTAATTTAAGTGGATATTGTGACAATTTTCAGGGTTTTTTATTTTTATTATGAGGGTAAACCTGATTAAAGAAAGTAACTTTGTGATTTAAAACTGCTTAAAAATGATTGATTGTATGTTTTGCCCCAGAATCTGTGCCCCGGAGTGGTGTCTTAGTGAAGCACTAGGCATGGATTCAGTTTTTGAGAGATAGGTATCTGGTGCCATTTGAAATGCCTTTGGTATCCTGCCAGGCCTTCAGATGCTACTGCAGAAGGGCACAGCTCTTCTACAAGTCCTGAATGGTACCAGTCAGCACCAGTGGATTCTCTAGAATATCTCCAATCTTACATATATTTTGATAACTGAATCATACCACGTATTCTCCAAATAATTAAAAAAATTGGTGTGACATCCAGAGCAGCTTCTGCATCACTGCCATTTCTGTGCTGCTGAGCTGTTAAGAGCATGAGGTCAGCTGAGTACCAAGGAGAGCCTCACACCTCTTCAGCAAACTGCTAAAGCCTCTGTAGCCCTGTCTACTCCCAGATGTATAGAAGAGATGCTCCATTGATTACTCTGTCAGTGGGGCAAGTTGCAGCTTTGGGAGCTAAAGAATCACACAGAATGTTCCATCCCATAGAATCATAAAATGATTTGGTTTGGAAGGGACCTTCAAAGATCATCTAGTCCAACCCCCCTGCCATGGGCAGGGACATCTTTCACTAGATCATGTTGCTCAAAGCCCCATCCAACCTGACTTTCAACATTTCCAATGACGAGGCATCCACAACTTCTCTGGACAACCACCAGCATCTCACTACCCCCACTGTAAAACATTTCTTCCTTATGTCCAATCTAAACCTCCCCTCTTTCAGTTTAAAACCATTGCCCCTTGTCCTGTCACTACAGGCCTTGGTAAAAAGTCTCTCTCCATCTTTCTTATAAGCCGCTTTTATATATTGAAGGGCTGCAATAAGGTCTCCCCGAAGCCTTCTCTTCTCCAGGCTGAACAACCCCAGCTCTCTCAGCCTTTCTTCATAGGAGAGGTGTTCCATCCCTCTGATCATTTTTGTGGCCCTCTTCTGGACCCACTCCAACAGGTTCATGTCTTTCCTGTGCTGAGGGCTCCAGAGCTGGACGCAGTATTCCAGGTGGGGTCTCATTAGAGCAGAGTAGAGGGGCAGAATCACCTCCCTCGACCTGCTGACCACACTTCTGTTGATGCAGCCCAGGGTATGATTGGCTTTGTAGACTGCAAGTGCACATTGATGTACGTACAGGCTGGGGAACGAGAGGCTGGAGAGCAGCCCTGTGGAGAAAGATCTCGGGGTTGTGGTCGACGGCAGGCTAAACATGAGCCAACAGTGTGCCCTGGCAGCCAAGAGGGCCAACTGTGTCCTGGGGTGCATCAAGCACTGCATTGCTAGCCTGTTGAGGGAAGTGATTGTTCCGCTCTACTCTGCACTGTGTGCAGTTTTGGGTGCCACAGTATAAAAAGGATACGAAGCTACTAGAGAGTGTCCAGAGGAGAGCCACAAAGATGGTGAAGGGTTTAGAGGGGAAGCCATATGAGGAGCAGCTGAAGTCACTTGGTCTGTTCAGCCTGGAGAAGAGGAGACTGAGGGGAGACCTCATTGTGGTCTACAGCTTCCTCACAAGGGGAAAAGGAGGGGCAGGTGCTGATCTCTTCTCCCTGGTGACCAGTGACAGGACCCGAGGGAATGGCAGGAAGATGTGCCAGGGGAGGTTTAGGTTGGACATTAGGAAAAGGTTCTTCACCCAGAGGGTGGTGGAGCAGTGGAACAGGCTCCCCAGGGAGGTAGTCATGGTGCCAAGCCTGACAATATTCAAGAAGAGTTTGGACAACAGTCTCAAACACATGGTGTGAATTTTGAGGTTGTCCTATACAGGGTCAGGAGTTGGACTCTATGATCCTTGTGGGTCCCTTCCAACTCAGGAGATTCTGTGATTCTATGATTGTTGGCTCATGTCCAATTTTTCATCCACCAGTACCCCCAAGTCCTTCTTGGCAGGGCTGCTCTCAATCCCTTCATCCCCCAGCCTGTATTGATACTGGGGGTTGCCCCAATGCAGGTGCAGGACCTTGCACTTGGCCTTGGTATGTATTGGGCTGCAGAGAAAATGCTGTACTGGCATCACTGCTCTGCTAGTGGTTATGCTTAACAAGAGAGCAAGCTAGATAGATGAATGTGATTGTAATGAAAAAAATTGGACACAGTTAAATAGATAGTAACAAGCTATAGTGATATTTTAATTTAAAAATGCCCATAAAATAAATTACTGGACTTAGATATTTACTTGTCTTCATGGTTCATCTTACTTTTTTTTTTCATAATTTTGTAATAGATATTGGCTAAGTGTAAAGATTATATATCTGCAAAATACCGTGCATCACCTGATTACCTGTTCAGGAACTTGGAAAAGGGTGTTTTTTTCTCCTCACTGGAATTCTTTTGGATTTGAAGAGACGATAGTTAAAATTCTGTACATGCTCTGTCTTCCCTTTCTGCAGCAGTGGCAACAAAGAAATTGTTCTGTAAAACACCCATATTTAAAAAACTTCTCTTTTGCACTTTACTTGATAATTTTTCCTTTCCTATGAAATCCTTGTTCTTTTGCTTGTAAAGCATGATAATGCAAAATTATACAAGTAATTACAAAAACAACATCTTTATTTTCTAACTCCTGTCTTATTTTTGTATTTTAGAGAGAATGTGGTACTTTTTTAAATATAGCTAAGTCAATGGATAAAATTTGTTATGACCTAGGTTATGAACTGCATTTGATATGTTTCTGGGAAGTGCTTTAACCACCATGCTCTTGCACAAAAGGAAAACTAGTACTTCCTCTTCTCCTGTTGTATGAATACAGTGATCATTGGGTTTGATGCTGTACATGATTCTGTAGGTCCTCTTGAGATAAGCTAAAGGCACCCCTACTGGGCTGTGCCACTGGGCTGTGCCACTGGGCCACTTATGAGTATGGATTGTGGGAATGCCTGCTCTCTGGAAAGGGTTTCTTAATGACTCAGAACCCAAACCTTTCAGCCCCCATAAAAGATTGACATGTGTCTGGTCTGGCCCAGGACGAGAGCACAAAGCATCTGCCGAACCTAACTGATAAGAGGGATGGGATTAGGATCTGCATTTCTGCACTTGAATGTCTAAATTCCACCCAGCCCTGGGGAGGTGTGTCAATCTTACATAGATTTGAGCATTAATATTCCTATACATCAGTTCCAAGTGAAAAATAATCAGGTTCTTCTCTTATAACCCCCATATTCCATCAAAACCCCCTGAAACCAGTGGCCAAAAATTGTGCATGGGGTACAATACTAACCTGATGCAATTCATAAGCAATGACAACAGGGATGGCTTTCTGACAGCATTGAGGCAGCCCAACAGCTTGGATCTTGACACTGGCGTCAATCAACAATTAAAAAGAAGGGAGTTACCGTTTTTTACCACATAGCAAATCTAACAAACAGAGCACCTGGTAGATTTTCAGAGGAATTTGGATTTGGCTTAGCTCTTTGCAAATAATCCATTTTTAGTCACTGCAGCTTTTTTTTTTTTTTTTGGTATAGCACTCTAAATACATTTTCAAAACCTTCATATTCTTTAGGACAACTACATCAGTTCAACCTTTTAAAATTTACTGTTTTCTGTTCTTAGCCAATTGCAGACAGCAAACCTCTAGCAAATCTATTGCCTGTGACTTTGGTTTAGGTTAGTGCTATTTGTTGATGCTCAGACAAGACAGGCAGAAAAATATTCAGCATCATTCATGAATTTTGATGATTTCCATTTAATACTCAGCGTCTTAAATCCAACGGATAAGAAACTGACAAAAATAACTAAAATGAATAGACAAATCACGTGGTCCAATCTCTAAGAATAAAAAATTATAAAGTTTGAGAAATATCTTGAAAGTCCACTGAAATGTGGCTTTTTACATGCCACTGTGTAAATGGCTTTGCATACTTATGGTAACATAAAATAATAATAGCTTACAAACTACAATGAAAAAATGCACTGTGGCATTATAAGTTGTCATGGTAAATGTTAAATTCATACTTTCTTTTCACAAAACAGTACCATATATATCTGAAGAAGGGGAAGTATTT
>WAAD01022915.1:4374-16940 GCA_013389945.1 Fregata magnificens
TTGGATGGGAGCCCAGAATCCTATCACCTCACTGACCAAAATGGGGAATCCTATAGCAGCCATTCGCGCAGTTTTCAGTGCAATACTCATTGCTGTTATCCCATAAAATAAGTTAATTGCTGCAGAACTCTGAACAACCTAAAAACCACATCCGGGAGTTACTGAGCTGAGTCTGCAAGACAGAGCAGCTGCTTCATTGAAACAGAACAATGGAGACATCCAATGGACCCTCATGTTTATTACAGCTGATTATTTCTCCTTCTTATCATTACTTATGCCCATTCCACATCATATTTAACCGCACCTCCTGATCACACCCACATGCTACATCTTCAGTTACCATGTGCCCTACCTGTAGGCACTGCTCTCCACATCAGAAAGCATTGGGATCACTGACACACTGTCATCAGGTTTTCTCCATTTCAGTGCATCTTGGAGTTTGCACACTTCATTGCATACTATAAGGTCCATCTCCATCTGCTACTGTCTCTTTCCAAATTGCTACAATTTTTCTTGTAGGTGACCTTTTTTCTTCTATTAATATGCTTTCTGCAGAAATATTCACACAGATCAAATATTTCATTTGTATACAGAAACCTGATACATTTACTTTCTATATCTGATGCTTAATCACAATCAAAAGTGAAGGCGAAGGCACAGGGTCTGGGACGGCTGCTACAGTGAACCTCACCCCGCACAGGGAGGACTCCTTGCTTTTTCCCACACCTAACTGCTGTTAGCTTCAGTGCCAATTCTACACAAGAATTATGGACATGATGGAGCCACAAGATGAGCAACCTGATTGCATTAATATTTTCCTTTCTACCTGATTATTAGAATTACTTCTATAAATATTTGCCAGCCAATTAATGGTATTCTGAATGTAAGTATTGCACGAATGCAGACACATAGAACTAAAGAATATTGCTTTTTCATTTCTAAATTCCTCAGAAGAAGCACAAAAGAGGAGCAAAAGGAATATCTTTAGGTCCTTGCTCAAGTAACAGTCCCAATCATTTCATTAAATATAAAAAAAAAATGAAAATTTGGATGTGGGATTATTGCTGTATATAGGCATAAACTGTTACCAGATCATTTACTCTGAAAGGGTTCTCTAGCTGATGTGGGAACCTCCCTGGTTGAAGCACAGATAACAATTGCAGAATTTGACCTCTTATAAAATCTTTGCTTTGTATTGGGTTCTTAATGGATTTTGTTTTGGGTGAATGTACTGATGACTGAAAATTAGTCACTTCAGGATTGCAGATGCACTCAAATGAGACCCGAATAGAGCAGAAGGTAACAGCTATTGTGCAGAACAGAGGAATGGCTCCACTTACATCTAACTCTCAAGATATTTGGACATTTCAACACAGAGGTGATTTGTGCTTTTGTGATGCCATAGTTTCACTTGTTAGACTGCGCTGATGTTAACCTCAGAGAAAACAAACCTTGACCAAAAAAAAAAAAAATTTCTTGTGTTGTTGACAACCTCAAAGAATTGTTCCATTACTGTACGATTGCAATATAGGAAGGCTTTCTCTCAGTTTCTGCTCAATCTAAAGTCAGGTAAAAGTTCATAACAACTCAAGGGGAAACATTCACCTTTGTGGAACTGGGTGGAGAACAGATCTCTAGATGTGTCTTTTAATACTTGTTTTTCCATTGCTTTTTTACTCTGGGTAGGTCCCAGCAGGAAAATTATACTCATAAATTTTTTGAAGAGCCAACCAGTGATTCAAAGAACTTCTAAAAATATACAAGCAGAGCATGCAAAACCCCGAAGGGCACAAATATATCAAAAATACAGAAATCCAGAAGAAGAAATACATTTCCAGTAGGTTGTATCTCTGAGTGAACTGCCATGCTTTCCTCCTCCTGATTAATGTATCTGTCACAGACTGCACAGGCTGCTGGACACAGACTCAAAAAAAAAAAAAAAAGTCATGGCTAGTATTCTTCTGCAAATGGAACAATGTGTTTTTTAAGCATCATTTAGTCTTTGCTACAGTATTGACATAATGACTGCAAAAAGCGGGATCCGTACTGGCATGTAAAACTGCTGCCAGTAGAACTGGTGAGGCTCAATGGCTAAATTGGACCATATTGCAAGGACTACCCACTATGACAGAGAGGCGATGCTAGCAGTTTTACAAGGTAGTGGTCTGCTTGACTTGGAGTAAGAAGCTAGCTAGTTTCAGGACACACTTCCATGCTAAACAGAGAAGCCCATTCACTTGCCCCACTGTGGAAACTTTGGGCAACCAACAGCTTTCCAGTTTAGCAATTCTTCTACTTGGCTTGCAAGAAATTTTCTGATTGTTTCTCTCCTTGTGCTGCATGGCATGAAGTTTAGAAGATACTGATTTATAGTAATTGTTTGCATCACATGCCAGGTTGAATACACTCAGTAAATTAATAAGCACCTATAGATATTTGCAGTTTCTCCTATAATTCTATAAGCATTTTAATCATAAATCAGCTTTGAAATGGGAGTATCATTTCAACCTTACAGACACTAAAACCCGCCTGGATGCAGTCATGTGTACCCTGCTCTAGGTGAACCTTCTCAAGCAGGCAGGTTGGACAAGATGATTTTCAGAGGTCCCTTCCAACCCCAACCATTCTGTGATTCTGTGACACTATATACGGCACTTCAGGCTTCTAATGCAAAGACCACATAAATCCTGAACAAGCGGAGGAGGAGAAGGCTCCCAACAAGACTACTTTGCTGTTCACAGCACTTATACAGAGTCAAGGATGACCAGTAAAGTCAGCAAATCCCAAGACATTTATGCCCCTTTCTAATGGTAAGAGAACAGCAGTATCTCAGATCAGTAACAGTGAGCTATTTTTTATTCTTCTTTCATGGTGAGGAGTGTGACTTACAACACTTCTCATAAGTACAAGTTCTCCTACCTCAAATATAACCACATTATGATCTTCCTAAATGACAAACAGGTTCAGCAAGCCAGCGCATCTCTGCTGAACACCACGGTTTGCTGCAAGTCTCTGCTCTTTTCATGGCATTAAAGGGCACAAATAATGACAAGAGAAGGTTCTCGATCACGAGGAGCAAACCAGTTTTGTGGCAACATAACTACATTGGTGCACAGTAGAACTTTTTAAAAAACAAAAATAAACAGTTACAGAGCTAGATACGCTCTACACATTAGTATAAAGTGCACTAAAAGTAACTTATGTTTCTCTTTCTGTATAAAAATAGATGTAATGAAAAAGTTTCATTATTCTGGAAGCTCTTCTTCCACGACACAAGGTGGTATTACTTTAACCATAGTAAAATCACATAATGGCGCATAATTATAGTAGACATAGTTTCATCACTTTTTTCTACAGAAAGAAAGAGCTCATAAAACATGCAGATTTAACCAAAGATCCCTGCTTGTCTGTAAGATGGTGTACTCCCCCCGGCCCTGCCCCGAACCTGACCCTTATCTCCCATAACCGTGCTCCAGCGATAACCCTCAGCGGCAGTGGTAATGGATGTGTCTGGCTGCATCATTTCAAAGTGGATTCAGGAGACACATAACACCACAATAGTCAAGGGCTATTGTGCAGCATGCCCACCTAACCACAGTGAAGAGGCTGGGACCTGGGGTCGGTATGCAAATATGACTATGAGTCAGTCATCTTACCCACCCTTAAATAGTGAACAGCCCGAGAGCCCTTGGAGCTCTCCTGCACGGCAGCAGGCTGCACGCCAGGATCCCCCCTTGAGTAGGGACGCCTCTCAAGGTTACTCCTCGAGGTTAAGAGATTCCTTGCCATAACAGATCCTCGGTAAGTGACTGATAGCATGCTAAACTTTGAAATCTTAGCTAAGTGATATAAAGGATTGATTGTGCATATATATAATCCTTTAGACATAAACAATTGACCAAGTCTGGGACTAGGACTGGATCTAGCTGCCCCTAGACTCCTCTCTGAGAAGGAGTTTAGAAAGCAAGGGGATCCTTTCTGAACCTCATGACTCAACGGGAGGGTCTCCCTGACAGTTTTGTCTGACCCTGTCCTCTATGCAGTAAATAACCAAGTGTACCTTGCCATTGAATCTTGTTAAATCACTGTCGCATTTACATTTACTACAGAACCTTGTTAACTCACTACTTTATATCAATAAAATATATTTTGCTTCTCTCTTATGAGTGAAGTGCACTCTCACTCCTTCCGTGACAGTCTGCCATAAATGCAGGAATGAAAAGCAAGGACCACATAGGTAGTACGTGTCACTAGCTTTCCATCAGTGTGTAAATACACCACTCCCAAGAGCCTTTTTTTCTCCCTCCTTTCCACTGCTGTTATCTTCTCTTCTTCCTCCATCCTTTTAGATTTTTTCATTGCTTCATTTTTATGGTCACAAGAAATGTATAATTTTCATTACCGACATTCTCATTTGCATCTTGCATTTATTTGTGGTATAAGAGGAGCAACAGAGAAACAGCATCTAGGTGGGCAGTTGATTTCTGTTATTACTCCAAGCAGATACAACTGAGAGGGACAGAATTTCCTCCCAGGACCCATCCCTTTGTTCAGGGGAGCACCCACTGGTGCAACATCTCTAGGATTAACATACGGATCAGCGATCACTTCCCCCCATTTCGGTGAGACAGGAGCAGTCCAAAAGTGCATCTCTTGGTCACACCCCGCTCGCTGCCCACCACTCCTTGCTGTTTGCCCTGTGCCTTGCTCTTTTACAGACCTTTCACCTTTTTCTCTCCCCTCACCTGTTCTAGCTTAAAGTGTTCCCTTTCTCTTGAACCCACAACTGATTTTTCAGCTGGCTTTATTCTTGTGCTTACCTTCTGGCTTCTGGAAACTATAGAAAAAAGAAAAGAAAAACAAGAGCCTGAATATCCAGCAGAAATGAATACAGCTGCCTCTAGGAGCCACAGGCATGAACTGAGGCAGAAACTGAACTGCAAAAAAAGGGGAGGAGGGGAATTTGGCTACAGCACAAAATCTTCCCCGAAACATGTTTTTTGGCAAACATGCTTAATTTTGTCTGCTTTTGGCTTATTAGTGGTGTTCAGGTTTAACATAGTCATCATTCTCCAATCCTAGAAGAAAGATAAAAAACGGTGAAGGGCTTTTTTTGCCTCAGAGTGGCTACAAAACAAAAAGCTTTTTCGTATTAAAGATATTTATCACATATCACCAGCAGCATTTGAAGTGTATTTGCATAAATATAAAATCTATTTATCTTAAAAGATCCTCCATGTATGCAAGTATTTTTCATTTTAAATACAAATGGAATTTTTCTGTGACATAAACATATTGAGTGTGTGACTTCTGCATTTATTCAGTTTAATTATAGGTAACCTTTTACCACGCTCACCCCCACAGCGTGAATACTGACATAAAAAAGAAGTTACACTATTTCTGCTTCATGCTTCATTCCCAGGAAATCAGCCTGGCCTCTCTATCTTCTCTCACCTTTCTGTTGCGGGTTCTTTTAAATAAGAGTGAAAAGAGGTACGTGGCAGACAGAGAAACCAGCTCTTTCCTTCCAAGAGGTGTGTGCAAATACGTATTGGTAAATGCCTTTTTTCCTGTTGAAAAAGAAGATACAGAATGAACCAAACTTGTAAAGGTTATTTGTTTTCTTACTTTAAGTTATTTATGTTTTACAGAACGGGACATCAGAGAGAAAGAGTTGTTTTCCCCCACTGGATGTTCATCGTTGTACGACAGTGTCACAAAACCCACCACTCTGAAGAACTGAAAGAAAGATTGGCAGGGTGGGCTTTTGGTTACTTAATTTACCCTAAGTCCCCTGGACTCAAATAGATCTGCCTATCTAGCTGTCATTATTAAACACCCAAGACCCTTCCCAATGACCCCTAGTAACTGGATAAACAAAGCTTGGAATTAACAAAGTATGACATAATTAGCTGATTTAAAACAATGGGTAACCAAGTTCATAAACAACAGCATCCATAAATTTACATCAGCAAGGAAGGGGATCTAGAAAATGTGGAACTATTTTTATGGACTATTACTATCCAGGGAAATGTCTTGCTATGTAACCATACCATCAGAAAAATCCTTTCAGGTTCTGATTTTGCAAACAGATTTACAGGGATGACATTTCACATGGGAACACCACAAAACTGGGATTCCTTACTTGCATTAGAGTTAGAGTCAGGGGCTCTAGGGATTTTTTGCACTTTTTATTAAAGTATTGAGGTTAGGAAGAAATCTTCCAGCTGGAAGCCACAAGTGAGAAAGAAATGGGGGACAAGAAAGAAAAAACATGTCTACTGAGCCATTTCCATCAAAAGGGAAAATCAACATGGTATCAAAATGGTCAGAATACTTTCCTGTCTAGTTCATCATAACAAGGATTGCTTTTACCAAATTGAATAGGGACTTGAGCATCCTGTGGACTAGTTTATTTGTACATTGCTCCAGCAAATGTTTAGGCAAGAGATGGAAAATAAAATAAATATCATGGTGAACCTTGATTAATCTGGAATCATTTACAGTAGATTTAATAATTTTAATTCTTTTCTGGTTTAGAGACCCAGTGTTGCTAGCAGAGCAAAGCTGAGGGGAAAAACCCTGCAACAAAGCAAATTTGCTGCAAACTCTGCTGTCCTGCAAATACTTACACTTCAGGATCTTTTACATAAACTTAAATATCTGTATATCATATGGATCATCATAAAATAATTTAAATGGAAATTATTTAATGTGCAAGAGAAAAGTATTAATCTATAATGTTGGAAAGGTCATACTCTCATCCTGCTCTTGTTGAAGAAAAGCTTGGGTTTAGAACATAAGCTTTATAAAAGCCAACATAATCTCTTCACTGGGGGTCCCTTTTCTGCTGCCTGAAATAACATGTGTTTATTATTGGACCATATATCTAGACATGGAAATTTCAGCCATGCTTTAAAAGAAACAATGTCTTTGCAACTTCACTACAGTACACGAAACTAGAATTGAGCATCAACATGAGCCAGTGGCAAGCTTTGCGACTTTATTCAGAATCTGGACAAATACTGAAAAATAAACTGTTCCCTAAAGTATCCAGACAGTTTCAGTCCCAATCATTTAGAGCTCCCAGAGCCTAGGAGCAGGAGAGGAACAATTTCGGAAAGACCCAGCATCACAAACTGCTCCATCTTGCTACCAAGATCAAACCCTATGAAGATTTTCATGTGAGAACAATAGAATTTGGACTTACTGTCAAATACATCACTGCAGTGATCACCAAGTGCTCAGAAAACTCTTTCTCTGTAATGAAATTACACACTATTTTTGTTCAAGAAGCTAAGCATACCATGCAGAACTAACTTTAAGTATCATGATATCATGTCCATGGGACACGTGGTGTGAATTAGAAATGCATTTTGTTTGAACTTTATAGTATTCCGCATTCACTGAAAAGAGGATTGCACTCTGGCAAGGGAGTCTTGGAGTCCCTTATAGATAATTCCTTTTACAACATACAAAATGACAGATTCACTATAACTGGAAAATTGAAGCTGTTTGACTAAATTACTTCTTTACATGAGAAATTCATGACCTATTTTTTAATTATAATAAGTTTTGTATTTTATCACTTGACTAAGAAGCATATGTTTAGGTATTAAAAAAAATGCAAAATGTGTTATTCACCAGTTGCTATGCACAGCAAAATAAGAATTGAGAGTGAGAGTGTGATAATTAGGTGTAATGTCTGTGTGCCAATGTGATTCACTAAAGTATTTTTCTCAATTCTATTTATGCTAACTCTTTTGGAATTCTATAATTTTCTATTTATGTATCCAAGGACTTAACTACGGCATTTTGTACAATCTAATAAAGAGAAACTGTTCAACTGAAGGAGATAAGAAGTATCAAAAACTGCAATGTGAGAACTGTCTAAATGCGAGTGAATCTTACAGAAAAGGGAGCTCTGGCCTTGACATGTCACCTCTGAATTTCCTCAAAGATCAGCCCTTGGAGAGATCGGTGCTGGCGAGCTGTTTCACAGACACGTGCTAATGGCATTCACTGAAGATGCACAACTGGAACTACTTGAACTTGAACTAAATTTCACAGTATAAATTACAAATTCAAATCTCTTTGGCAAGATTCAGAGCAGTTATGTCAGTGTCCTAGTAGGAGTTTAACATTCAATGTACTTTTCAGAGACCCCCACACAGGCACATGCAGAATTTCTTATAACAGCAGGTAGATTTTCTCCTGAACACAGCAGGCTATAAAGCGACATTCTGGATGCTATATAGAGGAATGCACACTTTCCAAAATCAAAAGGATGGCAGCCTATCCTAGATACAGGGAAACTGAAAGCCTTTCTTTTGAAAATTAGAGGTTTGATGGTAACTCTGCCCATTATTCCTCAGCCATTTCTATTGCTACTCTCTTTATTTCTATTTTCACGTCCTAGAAATACACAAAAAACCCACATGGGAGCCAATCCATACATAGCCCTGCTATTCAGGCTGTCAAAGGATAGAGATTTTTGCAATGATGCAGAAGTTATGGCGGACATCTCACACAAAAAGAACATCCAAGTGACTGTCTGAAAAAGGGCCAGCAGAGAATAAACTCAGCAGTGCTTTTAGATCATTTTGCTTCCTCCGTGGTATAAACCTTGTGATGCCTTGTGAGTGATGACACTGCTCAGACTTACAGACCTGGCTTCACAGAGCAGCTGCTGCAGTGCCACTGCCTGGAGATGTCCCTCCCTCTGAGGGTGGACTGTCCTGTATCTGCACATGGATGCACCTCTAGGTCCAGTCCTCCATCTGTCTTAATTAGGATACTTCAGTAGAGAGATGGAGGCCTGTTCAGAGGACCTGGCCACTCACCAGCATTGCACACCAGAGGAATAAAACTGTCATGTCAAGAAAAATTAAGAGTGGCTCCTACACAATGTTTTTCATTTGCATTTCTATATGATGACAGACCATCATCACCACGTACTTTGCACCGACTTATTTATGAGAAATCATTGCCTCTTTTTAGGAATCTTTAGTACGGCTGCATCAAGCACCAGAAACAACAGCTTCAGAGGATGTACTTGCCTGGAAATCAGAACAAAGATAACTTTAGAAAAGAGTCCTCAATGCCATTTATTTAGACCTGTCTGCTGGATCTGAAGAAACCTAATATGCCCTTCAGCTTTATCAAACTAGCAGCCACTTCTGCTCACCACATTTTCGAGCTTTCCAATGATACAATGCTAAAATACCTTACAAAGGGAGGTTTAAGTTGTTCTCACTTGTGGAAAATCCAGTCCCTGGCTGATTCTGTATCTGGCTATCAGGATCCTCCCAGGACCAGCTTCTGAGCCTACAGGCCCCTACAGACACATCATTACACCTCCTTATGGGTGCGCTGTTCTTAGTGATGATGGTTTCTGTGACGTGGATGGGAAGGGTATGTGACCAAAGGAAGAGTGGCCAAAAGCATTTATCCTTTCAGGTGGCATATTGCTGTGTGACAGTCTAAATTCTCCCCAGTTATAACCTGATTTTCCTCTTAATCAGGTAACAAATGTAGATGACCATCCCTGCCGCACCCCAAGTCTTCCCTAGCAACACTATTACATTTCATCTCTTGACATAAACTCCTTTTTTTAGTCTTTATTTAATGAAAAGTACCAGGTCCTTCAGCTCATTCCTTACACCCCTTGTGCTGATAGATCTAGTGGAGTAATGACCTCCTGCCAGCGGGTGTCAAAAGGCAGAGCAGGTAGTACCAAAATCTGTTCCCAGCTGCCATCACGGAGCCTCCACACCATGATCAGGGAACACTCCACAGGATATTAGTGACATCTCTGAGAAATGTCTCTGTTTCTGATAGCTGCTGAGTGGCCCCCTGGAGCTCCAGTTACACCATCACTGCAGCGAAGCCGCATACCACAGCCGTGGCACAAAGAGCTGATGCAGCACTTGGTGCTTGGGCTTGCAGCCCTCATTTGCATGAAGGACTCAGACACTCACTTAAATATGGCTGTGTGAGCACGGTTGAAAGCACGCATTGCATAAATATTAATGCTGACTAATGTCTCAAACATGAGAAAGGCAGGGTAGTTTACTGGTATACGTACTTCCCTGAGTAGTTCTCATATATTGCCGTCTTCCTCAGTTTTTCACTTTATGACCATGTCAGGCTTCTTGGGCTGAGGTGGTGTCAGGCATCCTCTCCTCTTCTGATTGAAGCCTGAGAGATAACGAGAGCTTGTGCTGGGTCCAGCAGAATAAAATGAAATCAATCCAAATAAAGTGACAGAGTCAGGGTGAACCCACAGCACAAAAGGACGTGTGGAAAACACATCCTATTTCAAGGTACAGAGTGAGTAGTTTAGGAAATGGATTACATGCAGTAGGGGCACAGAGTGTAACAGCAAAGGTCCAATACACTTCGGTGACTTGCATTTTGTATTGGACATTTATCGGCTTAACCAGTACATTTTATCCTATGGCTGAACATCCCTGCACTTGCTACCTGAAGAGAGGATGTGGGCGAGCACAAGCAAATCCTATCAGTTCTGGACCCTTTAACTGCCTCCACAGGGGTATGATTCACCATATGGATGGAGACAAATGGATGGCATTTTAAAAACAAGCCCTTGTTATTTAAAAAGAGAGTGGATTTTAAAAGAGTTGATTCAAACAATTAACAAAAATGAGGAAAGGTTCCTCCTGGAGATAAAGTTTTGCGATCACCGGAGAGCAAGAAACCAGAAGGCGGCATCAAATGGTGTTAAAATACTGAGAAGGTCATCCCCTTTCACAGGGTGCAGCAGGGGAGGGTTATCTTTCCAAAAATGTGTTAAAACTAAGGAATACGTATTAAACCTTCCACTTTTTTGTCACACTAAAGATTTAGGTGTGGTGGCAAAAACAAGTACTGATGAATATTTAATATTACATCATCAATGAGATCAAAGGCAGTGTTGCAACCGTTTTCAGAGTCGGATGGCTTGGCTGAGCATGGAAGAAACTATCAACAGAAGATATACTAGCACGTAACAGCTGAGGGCTGATTCACAAATAAAGGTTATTGATTGAAAAACAATTATTTTCATTGTTTGCTTCATCCTGAAGCAAAGAAAGCCCAAGACTGGACAAGTATACAGGAACACAGAGAATAACTACTCAGTATGAAGCAGCGATCAAGCACCATCATTTTGCTCGAGTAGATAAAAACTGTTAATCATATGGGCATCTACAGTAATTTGTTGTACGGCTGAATCCTGAATGTAGGTCAACAAAACACTGCGTGAGACTTTATTCAGAGGTAATCATGCTTCTTCAGAAGCAATGTGGCATAAGTGGATATACAATAGATACACAATATATTTTTATTATTTATAATACTAATCATTGTTATACTAACCTTTTCTCTCTGACAGCCAGAAAGCAGCACACAAACATAAAGCACTTCAGGACACAAGACTGGGAAAGGTATGCAGACTAGTGCAGCAACATCACAGACACTTATAATCTCTGTGTAATCTGGCACATGGTCAGTCATGTCATTCTGCTGGAAACTATATTGAAGCAAAATTATCCCTGTTGTCCATCATCTTCTCTAAAGGAGGAGTGTCACACTCTGGGGTTCTTTGTGCCAAGTTGCTTCAATCTGGTGTTACTGCAACACACGGTGCAGAGCATGCAGACTACAAGGGCAGCTTTATGTCACACGTTCTGTGTTCAACATAACCAGTTGCAGTTAAGAGGATAGCCGGAATCAAACCCACTGTGTCCTCCCTTTGGCCATATCTTTGTGTTAGAGCCTCAAACTCTTTCCCCATGAATGATCTTGGCATCGCAACTGCTGTGAAAGATGGTCAGAGCTGGAGGAGGCCTTTAATAATAGGATGCTGCTTCTTCTGCATTGCATTTCTTAGTTTTTAGATATATCCACGCTCTTGGCTGTAAGTCTAAAATAATGATGAAGACCATGAGTTGAAATGAACCTTACTGAGAATGATAAACAGATTATTAATGTTAGGGAGAGAATGGGAAGAAGTAATGCATGACGATCTAGAGTCTTTCAAAATAAAGAGCTTTAATTAGGCATAACCAGACACTACAGCCTGATTTGCTGAAATCTTAGCAAGAAAAAGAAAATTATTAATCTACAATTTAATCCAAGGAATAACATTTTTTTTTTTTTAACTCACCAATAGGGAAATAAGCAGGTCACACTGGAACAACCAAGACTGACTGCAGGACAGGAAAAGGCTTGGCAAATTTTAAACAGGCAATAAAGTTAGATTCTGCTTTTCAGAAATCGTGCGCATGACACACGCTGGAGCAGTACGTCTGCTCATTAGGTAACTGGTGAGAACATGTTGCCCGACGGAAAAGGACCTGGGGGTGCTGGTCGACAGCTGGCTGAACATGGCCAAGAAGGCCAATGGCATCCTGGCTTGTATTAGGAATAGTGTGACCAGCAGGAGTAGGGAAGTGATCGTGCCCCTGTGCTCGGCACTGGTGAGGCTGCACCTCGAGTACTGTGTTCAGTTTTGGGCCCCTCAGTTCAAGAAGGACACTGAGGTGCTGGAGCGTGTCCAGAGA
>WAAD01022917.1:2066-9566 GCA_013389945.1 Fregata magnificens
AAACAACTATTTGGTTAGTTCTGGCCCTTTTTAGGTCTAAAAAGGATACCAGTTTTATCAAATTTTGAAATAAGTAGTATCTTCTTGTCCATATGTAAGTGTTTCCAATGAAATAAATTGCTATTTTTCTGTAGAAGACTTCTTTATATCTGTGAATCAAGAACTAATTCTAGGAAAATTATAAAATTATTCATTTGCTTTGGCACTTTTAATTTTTCGTTAATGCTTAGGGCTATTGTATACTTCCTCTTCCCTGTTTTCTTTTGCTTTGATTTGTGGATACCTCTGGGAAAGAAAAGACAAGACATCACTTCTGCTAACTTGAAAATCTTTTTCTCCTTTTCACCAAGTGCTCAGTAACAAATAAATCTCAGATGATTTTGACTAAGGTTAGCATCAATAAGTTTCCATTCCTTTTTAGTCACTTAAGTACAAGAATAGTGCCCAGTGCATGCAATCTTCTTAACAGTGCAGCAGCCCCAAACTTTGGTCTTTTGCATTAAGCTGTTTCTGAACTGGCAGGAGCTACTCCATAACAGGACCCTCATCTGGATCTTAGATGCTGCAGTTGATACCAGGCAGATGGGAGCCAGAGCCTGCGTAGATGTAACTGAGGAATCAGAGCTGTCTGAAATAGAAGTATAAAATACACACTGGTGATGACCACAAAAACTTCAGAGAAATCAGATGCAAATACAATTCTCTAAGTTCTTTTTTGTATTATTTTCATATTCAAACTTTTTTTCCTAAGAAAATGGACAATTGCCTAATTCTTCATGTATATTTTCTTTGTTTTTTCACAAAAATGATAACATTAAAATGTTTTTCTTTGGGGACACATTCCCAGATTAAGATTTTTGCAATTCTAGCTGTGTTAAAAATAATTAAAATATTCACTTTTGATCTTGTGTTCTTTACTTTTATGCCCATCGTACACTTTTCTCAGCTTAGAATAGTTTAGATAAAGTAAGCTACTCAATTACATTCTCTTTAGTATTCACCTTTACTTCCTATTTCCAATGTGTTAATTAATGTTTTTGCTTGTTTTCACAAAACCTGTACTGATCAGGATGTGAAAGAAAGGGAAATAGCAAAAATAAGAACATGCTTTTTAAAAACTGGAGATTGCTACTTTATTACTTTTTACAGGGATACTAGACCTTTCAGAATACCATATTTGGCTCCTTTGTTGTGTTAAATTAATTCTGAGGTCAAAAATACTTGCCAGTAGGTTGACTTGCTTATCATCACCTTAACTTCAAAAACAATTGTAAGCTTATCTACTTCTCTAGGACATCAAGATTTGTTTTTCCTAATGTGTCCTTTTTCATTCTNTTAAATTAATGTTGGAGTTATGAGATTATGCCAAGCTTTTGGTGGTTAAATGTAAGTAGAAATATTATGCTGCATGCTTGAGAGCCTGTTTTAGTTTTTATTGGAACACGTTTCCAGTCTCAGTGTTGACAACTCTCTGTCTAGGCCTACAGCTGGAATGGAGGCACACGCTGTCACCCTTTGAATATTTACCTAGTCATTTTTATGTCATTCTTCATTATTTTTATGGAAAATAGAGATAAAAGCACTTATTCACGTCTATAAAATCCCAAAGCCCACTGATCCATTTGAATTTTTTTTTAAAAATTAAGAAATGAAAAATAGAGTATGTCCTAAATGTTTATATTACATCAGAAAGGCCTCTTTTTCTCTGCCTCCTCACAGAAATGTGCAGAAGGCCTCGTTCCAGTGGGTGGGGGAAGTCTTTGAGGGCATTGGAACTAGGATTTACAGGCAGGCTCTTCAAGGAGGCTAGCTGTGATTTGTGGAAGTTAGGCCATGGCTTTTAGAAGGATGACCAGTGTAGCTCTCTGGGAAAGGTCACCTGGACAGCTTTCAGAAGTTTTTCCTGACAGTAAAAGGTCAAATCATCTACCTTGCTTTGGTTTTGAATGATAAATTTTCTCCTTTAATTGGGGTTGAAGAAAAAGAATTTCAATTCTGATTTTTGGATTGAACAATTTCTGTAAAACTCCTGACTTCATGTAGCGTTGTACAGAGATTATGAGACTTTGTCATCCAGGGTCTGGAGATGACAGCTGGTTTACTGAAGTAGTAATGGAGCATACATGTTAGACCAGTTTTCACAGTCTTTGCTTCTCTGAGTCTGAAGCTGGGTGAGACCATTCAATCCCCAGCTGACAGATAATTCAGTAGGAATAGACTAAGCAAATTTTTTAAGGTGAGAGATGAGTGGCTGAAAAAGTAGTCCTCACAAGATTAACCCCCATGGGGAGAAAACAATAAAAAAGCAATGGCCTAACTTCTGGAGTACAGAGCACAAGAAGTGGTTCAAGAGGTTCTGATCTAGGGTTGCTAGAAATTCTAGTGAGATATTATACTGAATGAGAACTGCCTGTCTTGATAGTTGAAAAATTTAGAATGCTTTGTTCCAAGTGTCATGAAGTACAAAAACTAAAAGGGGATGTTTCCTGTATAGGCTGTGAATATATATGGTAATGTCATATGTGTCATAAGGTGAAAACAAAACCTCAAGCAACTCAACATAAGTTGTACCCTTTAGTTTGGGAGAAGTGCTGTCAGATGCTCTGGTTGATTCAGGGCCAGATTTAAGCAGGAAAACAAACTCTTGACTCTGAAAATGGAAATTTAATTCATAGTTCCTTCTACTTAAGGAGAAATGCAGATGTACATGTCAATACAAAAAGTTAGAGGTGCACAGCTAGCAGTACAGTTTGGAGGTTAGAATTACCAATCATCCTCACTATCTCATTTTTAAGATGGACAGGTATGACCCATTACATCTCATGCAGAAGAGAATGATGCAGTAATAAATGGAAAGACCAGTGAGATTGAAAATCCCAGCCTGAGATCTATGAAAAGGTCCAATAAAATGTCCTTTTTGTGGTGACTTGTAGATTTTGTGAGGGTGAGTAAAAGCCAGTAAGCAAGAACAAGAGGAAGGAAAAACTTTTTGCCAAGAAGAAAAGGTTCGAGTAGCTTGACAGGAAGGGGATAGAGAGTGACATCTTTATTCAAGCAAAAGGTTCCTCTCTGCTGGAGGCTAGATGGGACTGTTAAATCCATAAAGGAGATTAAACAATCTCTTATCAAGAGATAAACTGACCAGAAACTAGGTGAGAAATTTGGTGAGAAAACTAGGGACCCTTGTTGTCAGCATTGTGAAGAGAAATGGAGTTGAAGAATGATCCTGGTATGGGAGAATCTGCATAAGAAACTAGTGGCTCCAGCACAGATCCAGACGGAGAAAGAAATTTTGTGGGGCGACTCTTGTGGTGCACTGAGGGATAGAAACTGTCTATTCATGATCAGGACTGAATAGGATGAGAAGCTGAAGAATCTGTGTGCCTGGTTCTTGCAGGAACACACATCATGTGTGATTTGGCTGGAGAGCTGAGTCGCTGATTTGCAGGCCATCTAGATTCTGTCTTCTCACAGGAGAAAGGGCTGCCAAGTGATAAGACTATGACACATGAATGTAACAAATGTCACAGCTAAATATAAGGTGTGACTTTTGTTTTACTAACGTGCATGTGACTAAATGTGGCAAAATTTACATGTATAATGATGAAGTTATACCTTATAGGCGTATTTTATCACAGTGCTATTTGTAACTACTCTCATAGCATCTCATTAGCTTATGTTCTACAGAGACAGTACAGTCCCCAAACTATCATATTGCCATTTGGTTCAGTGCTGATATGTGCTGTATTAAACACACAGATAAGAATTCTTTGACATAACAATTCATAATGAGTGTTGGATCACGTTCAGAATGATTATGTTGTGCCTTGTTTTCTTAACCTCAAAACAAGCCCGCTTGCTCTTATTTTCTGCTGCTAATGTGATTATTGTACTTTCAATTAAAGTAACTGTAAAAATGATTACTGCGGTTTTTGAAGATTAAGCAAGACATTTTAAATGACCAAAACTCTCTTGAAATGTGAAAATTTGTCCTCATTAGTATTTACTATTGGATGCATGATAATATATTTCTGAAATGCAGATCTATAAGTCTTTAAATTCAGACATCTGTATATACAGACTTGTACTTTTGATAAACACATTAAATGCTGTTACCCAAAGCATTAACAGATATACTGATACTTTGACTTTCTTTTTGCTTTGAAATAGTAGCAATATCATAACTTCCTAATTCTATTAATCAACATTAACCTTCTGCTAAAACCCCCTTACCTCCCAATAACGTTTCTAGATTTTCTATGAATTTATTTGACTGTTGCATCATACTGGAAAAGAAGATGGTAAGAAAATTATATTTCTTTAGCATTGTACCTTAAAATTGCACCAAGTTCAGCAATGTTTCATCTAAAACTGAATGAGAATTTCTCAGATATATAAAAGGGCATTTGGAAATTCCTTTAATGGAATGACAATATTGTCTCCTTATCACAATGCAGAAAGTTTAAAAGAGGGGGAATATACTTTTTAAAAAAATTTACTTTAAATTTTATAGGTATTAAAAGAAGTTTTAAATCAGTTATTATTAAAAAATTTTTAGTCTGCAAATGTTTGATCAGAATATTTTTACCTTAACTTAAATGTTTTTCATTTTAAAACAAATCAGCATGTTCCTATGAGGACTTTCATTTTTATAGAAAAATGTTTTCCATCTGGGGAATCATATATCAGAAAATCCATGTCCGGTTCTAACAGCTAGTCATGATATGTTGTTCCATCAGCTATTGAGAATATTACTAATGAAATAATCTACAAAATGGCATATTTCAGAAGGGATTGTTATAGAAATATGATAATATACTGCTGAAAGCTGAACTGAGAAGTAGGGAAAAACAAAGTTAGATCCAGGGGGCTGTTTATTATCCTGGTATTAGGTAAAATCCACTGGGTGTCTTTTATCATTTACTATTAATCTGTTTAGGTTATCTTTTCTTCTAGTCATTCTTTTCAGTCTTGCTGCACTAATACCTTCAGAGCAGTTTCCATCTCTTGCTTTCAAAAAATACTGTTAATCACTATTAATGTTACAGAAGAGCTTTGTTACAGCATATCCAAGTAAACGCAAGAGTTACATTTGAAGACATATGACAAAAGAGGATTTTTTTAAAAGCTAGAGAGCCGTTGCTCCCTTTAGGCTATTTCGTGTGTGTGCGGGGTAGGGATAACAAATAGTCTGGCTATAAAATTGTCTTTAATTAGTTGACTCAGTGGCTTCCAACAGTGTGCTACACTGGTATGTGGGACTCCCATGTTACAGGATAGACTTTTGAATCTTACTCCATGCTCCTGGGTAGTCTTAGCGTATTGACTTACATGCTGTCCTGTGGGAAGTGCTGGCAGTATTACCCAAATAACCATCCCACTGATTTTATTGGCTCATAGGGAAGTCATATACCTTCCCTTCTGAGCAATATGCATAGCTAGAGGTTGGGTGCCATGACAGTAATAATACTCTGAGTGAAAATCAAAGGGATATAAAAGCGGAAGGTTAATAGAAATTTTAAATGATAGTTTTATGTTTCTTCACTGAAAAACAAGCCATATGCATAATAATTAAAAGCAAATTAACCCTCACTGTATTTTAAACAGCATCAATGAGAATGGTCTAAAATTATTTTTTTTAAATTAAAACAATTAATAATTATTCTTTCTACAAACACAAAGGCTCTTTCTAAGATTGCAAACCAGTTCTGATTATAATTTCTTCACTCATAACATTTCAAAAATACTTTGATTTTTGCCAAGGGTGCTCTTCTAATTTGGAAGAAATTATTTTCTGCATTTTCTATTATGGATGTGGGAATTAAAGAAAAGTTTCCCACAATTTGTTTTCATGTAGTCTAAAGTCTAGTGCAAGTCTGAAACATGCATATTGAAAAATCCTAATTAATGCCTGAAAGTGCAAGTCCATGGAATAGTAGGAGGATGTGTGTAGGCTTGGGAGCTGAAGAAGTGAAAAATTTCAGACACGGGACATTACCTTTTCTTAAGATACAGTTTCCAGTCCTAGAATTCTTTTCACATCTTTCCTTATGTCTTCTTTTTCCCCATAATGACACAAATTTCAAAACAAAACTGAATGAAATTCAACAAGAGCAAGTGTGAGGTCGTGCACCTGGGGAGGAACAACCCCATGCACCAGTACAGGTTGGGGGTTGACCTGCTGGAAAGTAGCTCTGCTGAGAAGGACCTGGGACTGCTGGTGGACAGCAGGCTGATCGTGACCCAGCACTGTGCCCTCGTGGCCAAGAAGGCCAACGGGATCATGGCGTGTATCAAAAGGAGTGTGGCCAGCAGGTCGAGGGAGGTTATCCTCCCCCTCTACTCCACCCTGGTGAGGCCACATCTAGAGAACTGTGTCCAGTTCTGGGCTCCCCAGTTCAAGAAGGACAGGGAACTGCTGGAACAAGTCCAGCGGAGAGCTACAAAGCTGATCAGGGGACTGGAGCACCCCTCTTATGAGGAAAGGCTGAGAGACCTGGAGAAGAGAAGACTGAGGGAGGATCTTGTTACTGCTTACAAATATCTGAAGGGTGGGTGTCAAGAGGGTGGGGCCAGACTCTTCTCAGTGGTGCCCAACGACAGGACAAGGGGCAATGGGCACAACTTAGAACACAGGAAGTTCCACCTGAACATGAGAAAAAACTTCTTTACTGTGAGGGTGACAGAGCATTGGAACAGGCTGCCTGTAGAGGTTGTGGAGTCGTCTTCTCTGGAAATATTCAAAACCTGCCTGGATGCAGTCCTGTGTATCCTGCCCTAGGTGTACCTGCTCAAGCAGGGGGGGTTGGACAAGATGATCTTCAGAGGTCCCTTCCAACCCCAACCATTCTGTGATTCTGTGATTCTGTGATACGGTAATAGGTGCTAGGTGGTATTTGGTTTAGAATATCTTAAGTGTCTATGCTGATTTATTTTCTTAAGATGAAGTAAGCATTTGTACTTATATGGCCATAAGTTCATAAAATGACTTTTTAAATTCTTAGTTGAAGTAACTGAAAAACAGTACACAACATTAAGTACACAAACTCTTATCAGTTAAAAAATGTTGGACTGTTTTTGTTGTCCTGCAGTCTGGATGTCTCTGCTGATAAAATACTGTATCTGTTAAGCAATCCACAAGGCATGCCACATCTCCAATGCAGTGAAAGCAAATGCTGAGATTTTTATATTTAGGTACGGTTACTTTTTGTGTTTTAATTTTACTGGTGCCTTAGAACTACCACTGTGGTAGTTAAGCCTCCATCTGCTTTGAGGGCAAGATACGGGTCTTTTGAATATTCTGTTTGTACTGGACAACTATGTGTGAGAATTTTACCTCATATACTTGCGTGAAGAAGGATCAGCATGTATTCCTAGGGGACTTTTGGAACACGGTTAGTCTTTCTCTCCGGGCTTAGTTAATTCTAAGGACATTCAGGTGACTGGTTTGTGCTGATAGAATGTGTCAATGCAAGGAAGCCATGAGATAACCGTTAATGT
>WAAD01022918.1:2438-22091 GCA_013389945.1 Fregata magnificens
CAGACTCTGAGGTACAGAATCTCGTACGAAAGCCAGGAAAAAACGGAAAACAGGGTACCCGAATCAAGCCTTATACACCCACAAAAGAGACAAGTGATTGTGTAACAGCTGCTGCCATCATGGTTCCTCACAATCCAGACTCAGATCTTTCTACAGAGATCATCCAGAGCTCAGGCAAACAGAACTTTAACCATCTGCAGAGCTGCTCCAAGAAACTAGAGAACTTGAACTGGCTTCAGGAAGGTGTGAGAAACAGGTTGGTTGGGCAAGTTGGTATAGCAGAATTTATGTGAGACCTGCTGTGTACTGAAAGACTTGCCAAACATTCCACTATTTTCAGAGGTTACATATATACACGTTACTAAAACTTCATTCCTTCTGTGTGTTTCTTCATCATTTGAATTTTTCCTATTTGTCTTCGTGGAAGTGTCCAAATCCAACATTTGCATGCTAAAATTGCTTTGGATCATTTATCTTTTCAATATCTTTCCCCACGAAGGAATGCACATTCATTTTCTATTAAAACTATGAGTGAAGTCAGAGATTGAGTCACTGTGAATTAATTTCTGAATCCTTACCTAATAAACTTTATTCCTTTGTGGTTTTCCATGGCATGTGTGGAAAGAGACTGTTCAATTCCCAGCAACTGTATGAAAAGCTCACAGGCCGTGGGTTAGGACTGTCCTGATGTAATTAACTGAGACTCTTACTCTTGTTTACATTGATATAACTATGTTGCATGAAGTTTGATCCATGCAGCTTAGCTTCCAAGGGAACTACTCCTACTAGAAGAGACCGAGTCTTTGGGAACAGTCTGGCTTTTTCTAACCTTTCCATTGGTATCCTATGCTTACAAGGATGCCAGGAAATAACATAGGGCACATATGGGTTGTGAGGGCCGTTATTTTGACCTGGCCAAGCTCTGCTTTCCTAACCATATGATATCTTAACTATTTTACAGATTCAGAAGTATATCTGAGTATAATTCACAGTCCCCCGGATTCTTGCTAAAAGGGGATATGATCTGGCCTGTTGTTTGTTCTGGGTAGCATATGTAATACTTTGGCTTGTCTTGATTCTTCCCACGTTTCCCTAGACCATTCTGCATCTTAAGTTTTGCAGATCTTATTGTGGATTTTTCGTGTGGGAGCAGTTTTGTGTTTTCAACTGGTATGGCATCAGATCAAGCAGGAGGTTTTGGCTTGTGGACAGATTCTGGAGGCAGGTTTTGTAGAAGGTTGCTCCCATTTTTGGCTTGTAAGCCATGGGAGCATATACCATGTATTACTTGATTATAAGTTAGCCCACTCACTAAATAGTTTGCTGACCACATACAGTAATTTAAGAAGAGGGATGAAAAACAGAGATAATACTGAACAAAGCACGGAAAAAGCGCATCTCGCATCATAGAAGGATCAGATCCTGAACGCCCAGTGAAATTTCCTAATTAAGCTGCTGGATTGCAAGCATGTAGGTTACACAGTGTCTCATGGTAGCATTATTTTCTGTTTGACACTGGCTTCGTGACATACTGTATGATTGCCTGTCCTGGAATTACCTGGGTACTGCAATATATTTCCTTGCAAATGACCGAAGAGGACTAGATAGTGCTGAGGCTGAAGAGGTGCTTCTGAGTTGTTCCACTTCTTCTCCTGACGCACAAACTCTGGGAGCAAAGGCTAACGTAGTCTGGTTTTCCTGTTATTCTAAGCAGCAGTGGAACTCCTACTTTCTAAATTCTGAGAACTGCTTTGTGTCAGGTACATGCACAGAGAGACGCTTCTCAATAAAAATGTGCAGAAGAAGAAAGTTAGTAAAATTGTTTGAAGCTCTATAGTGAATCAAGTCTCATTCACCACTTGAACTCAGATTTCCTTACAGCTAGTCTTTTGATATACATATGTGATCATCCTGAGAATACAAACTGCTAACACTCACTGTAGCCAAGGCCACAATGTAAGAAAAATGCGTCTTATTAAAAAAAAACCCAACAAAAAAAAAGTGTACATTTCCCTGTATACATGCTGCTTTGTGTGTGGTATATAATACAGTCTTCCAGAAAAATTCCTTGGATCCAATCCTGTTCTCATTAAACCCGCACAGCTCTACACTTACACTAATGTAAGTGAGGAAAGAATTTGTTCCTATAAGAATTATATTTCTAATAAGAAAGAAGCAGAGGCTTTTAGCAAATAACCTATCTTGCAACTCTTATTGAACAACACTGAAACAAAAAACATAAAGCAAAGTTGGATCAGAAGAGTAACAAAAGAGGGACTACACTACAACAGACTAAACAGGAGAGTCATGTATGGATCATATCTACTTCTGTTGTGGAGATGGTAACTAATCTGTGTAGGTAGATTTCTGTTTTCACGTGAGGTGGAATGGATTCTAAGGTGACTTCCAGATTTTAATAAAGGCATCCACTCTGGGTCCCAAAATACAGTTTTTTAGCCAACTTTTATTAAACAAATCTGGTAATTGTCCCTCCTAGTAACAGAACTTAAGTGGCACTCTGTCTCAGTGGTTGTTCATCCAATGCAAATGTAGAATCCAGCAGGGAATGAGACTCTTTCAGAAAGCCATGCATGAGAAGAGATTTATCCAAACATTTCAGAAGCATAAAAAGAACAGGTCAATTAGAACAAGGCAGGAAGTTAGTAAGTCATCAAACAGTTGTTGTTTTGTGAATAAGAAAACCTAATAGTTTATTATAGAAATTATTTAAATCCTGTGTATTCTTCTCTATCTTTGTAGGGAGGGTTGAAATACATAGAAAAGGAATAAATGAAAGGTTTACCTTCCAGGCCTTTTTTCTTTCCTTGGTCATCCTGGGTTTTCTACTAATTCTGACTGGAGAGAAGCAGACCCGTGAGATGATCCCTTTTCTATTGCTTGTAGGGGAACGCAGCACATTTCACTCCTTGAAATGACTACAGGTTTTTTTGGTATATATATTTTCTCCTGTTGTTAATCAAAATGTGGTGGGCTGTGGAAATCACTGAAAGCTACAGAAATTAACAACACCACATTAGGTATTCTTAGAGGGAAATCTGAGGTGCATGATGACCAACTTCTACCACCACAAGAAAAATACTTCAGAAGTAGTGAAACATGGCCCAGGCATTGGATCTATCTTTAGGTCTTATAGAAGGGGATTTGACTAGTGCTAAAAAATGAATCTGAAACAGAAAAAAAAATAAGGCTAGGTGGAATCATTTGGTTGCCATACCAATATGGTTATGACGGTGTGCGAAACAACACATTTTTATGTATTAATTAGGAGGAGGAGGGAGGGAAGAAATGGAAAAGAAGGATAACATCATTAATCTTTCTTCCTTTTGGAAAACCCAAAAAAGAAGATAAAGTGGGACTGCTGCAAAAAGCCTGATTCCAGCTTCTTGATAACTGGTGCTTCACTGGTGCTGCAAGGCTACTATTAAGTCCCCCAAAGCCTTCTCTTCCCAGGCCAGTTCCTTCAGCCTTTCATTTTCTTTTTTCTGTCAGTAGAATTCATATATTGGACTAATGCTAAAAAAGACAAATCTTCATTTTCCTTTAGAATTAGTATTAAGATACAAATCTCTCAACTGCTCAGAGCCCACTGATTTTAACAACTGCAGGTTTCAGTCTGTGATAACTTCACGGAGACTTAAAGAGCTAGACTGAAAACTGAGTGCATCATGCAGCAATTCCTGTGTACCACCATTTTTCTTTCCTTCCTCACCTATCTAGGTGGCACCATTCTTGCTCTTCTGGGACTACATGCTGATTCTTTTACGGTTTATATTGGGTGACAGAAGAAGATATTAATTGATTCTGTACAATGTTAATAATAATGCATTAACAATTAACTCCAGTAGCAAGATGTAGTTGTTCTGTTCTTCCCCAGATCCAAATAACACACCAGGTCTCCACTCATTAAAAGGAACCCAGAGAAAGCACACCAGAAAAGGAGGCCCTTGCTGTGCTAGGTTATAATTTGTGTAAATTTCCTCACAAATACACGAAATGGGAATGCCACCTTTATCTTCTATTAGAGGTAGTTGTCCACTATAGCAGAAGTTGCAGAAAGTTTCCAAGGCCCAACTGGATGGAGCACTCAGAAGCCTCATAGCTGGTCCTGCTGTGAGCAGGAGGTTGGACTAGAGAACTCCTGCAGTCCTCTCCAGCCTCAATTATCCTTTGATTCTATGATGTTCACTCTCCTGAACCAAAAGTAGCGGGTTTGTGCCTATGTGTATTCCAGTTATGTAATTTTTTATTTTATTTACCAATTATATTTGACTTAGAAAACATAAAAAATTCCATTAGAGCATTGTCTGGGTGGCTCCTCCAGTTCCATCACCTACTTTTTTCTTGTGGCTTCACAGGAGAATTTGAACTGGAGAGATCGACAAAATGCAGTAATACTTCCTGTATTCTACATAGATTTTTTTTTAAAAAACTATGTTGGAATTGGCTGCATCTCAGTCTTGCTCTCTTTTTAAGTAATTATGTAATAAGTATGAGAAAGTGGATGTGAGGCAGTCTTTTATAATTTCGTTCTCATTCAAATAACTTTTCTCATTTTGCTTCATGTTACCATCATTATGAATGAAAAAGTGAAGCCACAACTCTTCTATAGACACATACTTTTCGGTTTCTGTCACGGGTAGTTGGTGAGCAGTCAGCTGTATTCCTTGTTGAGGGCTCGGTCTGTTTCTTACATTTGTGAGATGTCTTTTAGGCGTTACAATTGTAATATTTTTAATGTACTAATGGTTACAGACTGAGTTTTGGGGTGATCCATTCCACACTTATTCATGATGTTATTCTTCTGCTTCAAATAAAAAGTTATTGATGATCAGTTTCTTCAGATAAATGTTTAGGCCATGCCTATTTTGCCAAGGAATTTAACATAGTCTGTGCAATTGATGTCGGCAAAAATAGAATTAAGGAGCAGGATTTAATTTACTTAGCTGTAACAGAAGAAGTAAAAAATAGCTTTAGCAGTTAAATTACTTGTGACAGAATTGTTTGTTTATGTCCCTAATATTTCTGTGGTATATTTTTGAATGATAGAGCATTTAAGCTGACTCGCACATCTGAAAGATTAACATTTTACCAATATTCAGTTACATTATTCTATATTCTTGTTAGTGTAAGAGGCAGTTTAACTGAAAAATGAATGCTAATAAAATGCCTTTTTAGTAATTCATTTTGAAAACCATTTGACCTTAACTACAATGAAAGTAGACTGTAAAAATCATCATAGATTCCCTTCCTTGAACTTTTCACAATGCTGAAAAATGACTGAGGGAAAGAAGCAAGATCCAGTTACTGTACCCTGTTTGTACAGCTGTACTTCATTGAGTGGAGGCTTGTGTTACACACAGTTTGTGATAGGAAGTAAATGCTTTTAAAACAACTAAGGAGACAGGTCTTTAACCTCCACCTTTTCAGATGCTTTGTTCACTCATTTAGCTTCTGTCGAGGTCTTGGGAAACATTTCAAATACAAATTATTATTGAGTACTGAAGCTGACCTAAATAATTCATCTCCTAGTGAGCTCATTAGGCAGAGATGCATTAAGATGTTGATGGGGTTTTTTTGAGAGAGAGATCACTAATTCTTGATATAGTGAACGTTTGTTCCTTCAGGAACAAATGCATTTAAAGAAGGAAGAATTCTCATATTGAGTGTTAAGTGTTTTATTATAGTTGAAATTACAGTTTTAGTTCAGCAATTGTAAGGATTTTCAAGGACTTAAAGGACATTAAAAAATGGTGTTGTCATGTAAATTACCAAACTGTCAAAATTCATTAGATTTAAAATTCTCAGTTTCTAGTATACAAGACTGTTACCTCCTGTAACAAAACTGTCTAGTCCCCTGAAATGGTGAAGACACCTTGAGATTCATTAAGAGGATGTTTTGGCATTACTTTACGTTGCAAGTACACGTTAATCACCAGACCTAAACTATTGAGTGTAAGCTTGGCACCAGATAATTTCAGAACTTTAAATACACATTATAAGATCATTCTGTGAATGAGATTCTAATATCTGCCAAAGGCACTTCTCTAATTGCTCTGGTGAAACAAATCAGTGGCAGTGGGAGTGTGCAGCTGGCAGACAGCCAGTTAACTTTTAATTTCTGTAATCAGCTGAGGCTTTGTGTATGCTTCATCCCTTGAAATACATGTGACCTTAAATTTAGGTTTATGCTAAATAGGCATTATTTGGGCTGCATTAACCACCCACTTTCTCATTTTGCTATAATTAAGATCATCCTCATAGCTATACATCTGATGGCCATGAACATTTCTATCTTAACCTCCCACTTAAGGCTGTCTGAATACCAATATACAATGCAGAGGGCCCACCCAGATCTGCACTTAATGAGAAAATGCCTTGAAATACAATCAGGATTCTGAAGTCGTCTTCACTGCAGTGCATTAGAGGTGTTATGCCTTCAGAGGACATGGCTGGCACTGGTTTTGCCCTTATTCCAGCAATTTTTTTTGAACTGTAACACAATAGAGCCACTGCTCTCCCTTGGCTGGGTCCAGAGTTCCCAGCAAGCAACCATTTGTTTTTCCATTTGTCACTAGTGGGCAGGCAATGGCTGTGTTTTGTGGTCTGTGGTACAAGTGAGCTTGAAGATTTACGTGTTCCAGAAAACTGTAAGCATAAGAGCAGACAGCAGTTAAATTGTTTAAATTTGAAGCGTAAGATTTTTGGACCATTTTGTGTCCCCTTCTAGCCTTGAAATATAACTTCAGTAAACAAATGCAGGCCTGAAAGCATCCTCAGTCCTTGTCCCTCTGAACCCCATAAGAGAGCTCCTACTGACTCATGTTATCAGGACTAAGCTCAGGCTTTCTGGCTGTTTAACTCTCATCTCACACATCCTTCTGCTCTTCCAGCAATGATTTTAGTTGCTGTCACAGCCTCGCCTTCCTCAGCATGAAAGTTACATTGACTTGTGTCCACTTACTGACATTTAACCCAGCCTACCCAAACTCAGCTCTGAATATTAGGTTTTATTACCTGCTATACAATGGTAAAATAGCAAAGTGTAAGTTGGGGGATTAGTTGCTTTTAGCTTAAGAAAAAAGACCTTGGGAAACAAATGTTGCCTTGTTCTCTAGCACATACCTCATTAGAAATTATGTGTTTTGCAGAGGTTAATATACTGTGGGCAGCGCACCAAGTACATCATAGTTCTGAAGATTACAACTTATTCACAGCCTTGAGACAATCTGTACTGCAGAAATACACCTCCTGGGTAAGTTACACAAGATTTGACGAACAAATTAATATCAATAAAATTTAGTAAAAGTGAAAACGTAGTCTTTATCTCCCTTCGAAGAAAAACATATAGATTATTTTAAATGTTTGACACTGAAAGCACAGAAGTTGAAACTGAAGAATCTGAGAATCATAAGCTTTAAAAATACATTCATTAATGTTTTTACAGCAAACTTGAATAGAGATACAGTAGTTAAGTTTAAGAAGGATAATTATAACCCTGCATTTTTATTTTCATAACTTTTTGAGTAAAATGGGACAATTTTTTTCATTCGGTTATTCATGTGTAAGTACAGGAAAAGATCAGACTTATAGCATAAGTACTCAAGAATATGTCTGTATAACTGAAAGGAGCAGGGAGAGAAATTATTACTAAAGATTGCTTTGGACATGCGAATGTATTTATTTGTCTCTGCTCATTCATGTCATGTGTCAGTACTCCAATAAGTAAGGGCAGTATGCCACTACTTTTACCTAGTGTCATTTCAGACATATTTTTTTTTTAAATGGTGAGCTGTGTACACATGCAACATAAATTAAGAGGAGTACTCATTTACAGATTTAAAAATGTGTATTTCCAAATACATTCATAAATGTTACATACTATTCAGTGTTCAGTTTTGGGCCCAGGATATCTGCTGATTTCCTCAGTTGCATTCTCACATTCTCTTTTGAGAATGTAGTTTGGTTGGTTGGTTGTTGTTTGTTTTTTAAAAAAGAATAATAACTTTAAAATTTGAATTGTCAGAATTAGAGTTCAAAATATATTTTTGTATATATAAAACATATAAACGCTCTTCTCCAATGAGGTATAATAGTGGTGGTGGAGGAAACCCACAGTCCTCTGGCAATCTCTACAACTAGCCTATGAGCAAATGACTCAAAGCCAAGACTGTGTGCTCACACATGCAAATTCAGTGTAACTCCATTAACTTCAGTAAAGTTAGTCTGGATTTATGCTCACATAACTGAGCATGGACTTAGCCTGTTGTTCATAACGGTTTCAAGCCTATGACATTAGATGAGTTAAAGTGCTAGGTTCCAAAAAAATGACTAGTCCTTCTGGAACTTGTGAAACAGATACTATTCATTTTGTTTCTTAAAGTCTTCTCTGTAAATTCTTCTTATTTTTTTATTCAGAAAATAGTCATCTAATCTAGTAGGAGTGCCTCAAATTTAAATGACTATAATGAACAATAGTGGAAGGGATGCATCTCTGTCACAACTCTGTTTCCTATGTAAATACTGCCATGTTAAAGATTTAACCTTTGCACATTTACCCATTGGGACCATATGTGCAAATGCTTAACAAAAACAATAATTCAAAAAAGACAAAAAGCCTGTGTGTGCATATGGGTGTGTGCATGAGCACTTTGTCTGCCTGCGTGGTTTTGAGGATGATACCTCAGAGAGGATAAAATATTCAGGAAGGCCAAGATGTCTGGCCACCTTAGATTCTGAAGACCGTCCTCAGGACCGCACTGGTATCACTTGGCAAATAATATATGTACATTTAAAATTCATTTGCTTTGAGCAAAAAGAAGTCAACCTAGGAATCCATAATACTTTTGTGTGCAGTGTTTTTTCCACCAAATATTTGGTATTAGCCAAGACATTTGATTAATGTAAATATTGGTTTACCTCCCCCTAGAACTTTTGAGAGGTGTGCCAGTTTTCTTTCTCCAAAGCCTTACTGTGCATGAATACAATTCTTGCTAATTCTTATAGTGCTGCTATATTTTTGGACTGCCAGACTTGTCCAGAACCCCATGGTTACATCTGCCTCGAAGCTGAAACTCAGTGAAGCCTTTAGTTACTCTCTGAGAGGGATCTGATGTTGCTGAATGTGTACTGTTGAATGCAGTTTGACATGCAGTTTTGTGGAGGCTGTGAGAAACTTGTGGTGGATGATGTGGGATTGTGGGACTGTTCTGCTGCCAGCTCTGTATGTGTTTTAAGTTAAACGTTATAAGATAAATAAATCAGCATATTAATCTGTGTGGGTTGTGCTCGAGCTGATTGAAAAGATGTGAAATGAAAGAGAAGAGAAAAACATGCTTGAAGACAATCAGTGGTGTGAGATGTACTCCTGAACTTGGAACCAAATGTGTATTGCTTTATGTTGTTTGCACACTCAGTGTTTCTGTTACTCCAGTGGAGGGGTCATAGTGAAGCAGACCTACTGTTAAGACCGAGAGATGGTTTTGAAGCCCATTTTGCAGGAAAAAGAAGTGGAAAAAAGTGTATATTCATTTTTAAGAAGAAATCAGCAAGCTAATGCTATATAAATCTTTGCTTCTGATGAAACGCTTAGTTAAAGTGTAATTATGAAAGGAGAAAGTAACATACACACCTTGAAAAGCTATGATTTAATTCTGTGAACACCAGTTCTTAGCTTTCCCTGAAGGGCAAGACTTGATTGCAAAGAATAGAGCCATAATAATTTGATAACTTGAGACTATATGTTTAGATAAAGGGTTGAATTATGCCTTGTTGGTTTAAAAGCAGTGGAAATATCTGTATATAAACCTGGAAAGGGAATAGGTAACACTGTTCTTTTCAGCACAGAGTCACAAAGTTAACTTCTTATCTACTGAGGAGTCTGCCAGGTCTGGGATCTGTAAGGGATGTTGGGGTTCTTTTTATCCTTACCTTTACCTCCTGCAGAATCCTCACAGAAGTATAGCCCATGTGAACTAGCTGTGGGCAGCTGCCCTGCAGCCCCGCTGCGCCCTGCCGCCCCTCCGTGGCCTGCCAGTGGGAGCCGGCTGCATTGCCGGGTGGCCCCAGAAACCCGGCGTGGAAATGGAGGGGCCCAGTGCAGGAAACTCAGCCCTCCTGCTACACCTCAGGAGTTTCAACATTTTCCCTTTCTGCAGTGGAAGCATTTATAAGCTTTTACTTACAAATGAGAGGGAGGAAGGTAGAGCATGCAGCGGACACACAGCCTTCGAAAGGGGCAATGCCCTAAGTGTGAAGGCACGCAGCTGCAGTGCAGCAGCCCCAGATAGGAATCCCTCTCCACCCCCTCGATGAGTGCCTTTCCCATCAGGTTATCAGTTATTGTGGCTCGCTCTCAATCTCTGTTGCTGAATCCACAAGTGGGAAAAGATCTGTGAGTGTGATAAGAGTTTGTCTGCAGTTTTGACCAGAAATTCCATCTTCGCGCCAGGAAAACTTTTCCTCTACAGATTAGTGAAAGATGTTTTGATTTGGTGAATTGGCATTTCCAGTGAAAAACTATTTAATGATTTTTTTTTCTGACATTGATCTTGTTGTTCCAGTGGAACCACAGATAGGACAAACCAAATCTTTTGTATGGGAGATGTTTTCCTTCCTCCCTATGGGTTCTACTTTTGCAAATGATCTTTGAAATCCTTTCTGTGCAAAATAAAGCTTATGTTGCAAGGAAACATGAGGCAGTTAGGAAAGCATTCTCCTTTACCAATCCCAAATTTACCTGTAGATTTATATAAAATTTCCCTCATCTCACCACTTAGCAGGGAAATCCTAGTACTTATTGTGAGAGGTAGGTTAGAAAATAAGCATGAAGATGATCCTTCCTTCCCCTCTGAGTCATCTGTAAATACCACCAAATTGCCTCTGAAACTTTTAGGGAAAAAGCATATCATTTTTAACCCTGCTTTAAATCCTGCAACGACTTCCATGAATAATCTGAAAACCATCTGGGTTTTTTTTTTTTTTAAATCAACTTCCTCTCCATTATTTTTAAAAAATTTCCTGCTTTTATCATGCCATTAGACAGGTACAATCAATAATAAGAGAAAACTGCAGTAGCTTTACTTAAATCCGGCCGTGTGTCCTACTCCTTCATTGGCTTCTTTGTAAGATAACCTTTGAGAAAAACCATGCCAGCCTTCTGGCAGTTGTGGGACAAATATCTCTCAGTCTCTTTTTTTTTTTGTAGCTCCCCCACTTTTAATAATTAAATACTAAGAGGGTCCAAGTTAGAGGAGGGAGGAAAAAGGAACTCAGAAAAGAGATTAACTCCATGCCAGTGTTTAGGGCATTTCTTCTAAAGTATGGGAGGCTTGCACTACATTTCTGTTTCAGAGCATGGAGAATTATGGGTTTGAAAGTGGCTCTTCTGTTTAGTATTCTTCTGCACAAGGCAGTCTGATCTGCGTTTTTAACTCTTAAAGAAGGCTCATGCCCAACTCTACTCCAGAATTTCACGCCTAAATGCCACATCCCCCCGATGGCATTTACTAGCTTCAACCTTAGCTTAGGTAAGAGCTGCTACCAATTTTTGTGGATTCACTTAGGCTGAGTGATTCTTCAGGATGGAATGTGCAAATTTCACCTTCCAAATACATTTTTATTTCTTTTTTTGCTTTATAAATGTTATGCAAACACCTCAGCCTTCGAGGATCAGACTGATTAAAACAAAATAGCTGTTTACATTCTTTTCCACAAGTTCCAGAAGCTCAGCATAGTCCTTCTACCACCTTTGAATTCCTTTACTTCTTGGAAAAGAACTTCCAAGACATTCAACCAGAAATGCCCCACATGTAGTTTGTGAGGCAGCTGTGATCCAAGAAGCCTTTGAATGTAGCTTTTGAAATCACAGCTGTCCCAGCCCTACCAGGTGATGCCGAAACTGCAGTGACTTCAGGGTTTCTTTCTAGTGCTTCATTGTCTGGTGTTGAAGCCAGCAGACCGAGCTGGGATTGCAGGGCCTTAGTCCTCCATTGGCTCGTGACAGTAAGATACGGCTGTGGTGACTTCCATCAGTCACATCATGGGGATGGCGGTGCATTTGTTTCACGGCCCCAGTGTGACACCTTACCTATTGGGTAGGCCTTTTGACAAAAATTGAGGGAATATCGGCATTAAATGCTATGTGCAGACCTACACTAAAAGAATTCCTGGCTCAGGAGGCCTGTCATGGCTATCAGATGGTTTTCTCTGATGTTCAAAGATTTGACTTTTGTGAGAAGGACAATAGGAATTTGAAGAAGGAGTTTGCTAATTTTGCTGTGTTTCACAGGGAGATCATCTGCTACGCAGATTTTCCCTGAGTGCTAAAGAGATGTAAAGTTTTGACAATACCTCTACTACTGTTCGGTTTAGAAAAAATCTCTGTATTTTAAGGAATGATTAACTTCTTAATGCATCTGGTATAACACAACATCAGGTAGAAGGAAAAAAAAAAAAGATAAGCCTTTTTCTGAAGAAAGCAGACTGAATTTTAACGCGTGAAGTTCTTGGAAGTCTTATTCTATTGCTCAGCCAGTTAAGCAATTAATTGTGAAATTCCTGGGACTTTAATCTGTATGTAAGTTACTGGTGCCTTTCCTAAGTAAGCAGTTTTCTGAAACTGTTTTCATGCTAGCGCATTTTTAGAACTCAACAATATATCGGGGCTTCAAGGGAGATGCCTTGTGGAAGGTAGGGTGTGAATTTATAATTAACTCTGAAAGCCAAGTAAGCTGCCTTACCCTTATGGTGCTCATGTAGGGAGTTCAGATGGAAAAGCTATAATGTTATAAATTCACACCTTGCTTACTTGGTGATAATTCTCCCCTATAAGTGAACCCTTCATGTCAAGGATATGTTGCTGTCCTTATAGTACACAGAATAAACATCTAATCTCAGGATTTATGAGTTCTTTTCTTGATTTTTCTACTTGCTCAGATTATGACTTTTGGCAAATCAATTTTGCAGCAATTTTTGTCTCATTTACTGCAGCACATTTTAGTGGTAACATAACAATCAGTATCTATTCTACGTAATGTCTACATTACGGAGGTACTGGAAGAAGCAATTACCTTGTGCAGTGCTTTGAGCTCCTGAGATAGTACTTCATTATATCATCACAAGTTTAGAATGATGTATCTGATGTATATTTTCTTTCTCATTTTTCAGATTTTCAACTTGCCCATGGCTCTTTTCATTCCCCCTTCAGTGTTTGCTGTTCATCTACAGTTTAATCTACTTTACCAGTTTTGGATACATACAGAGGTAAACCAGGTTTTTAAGCCATACCTAAACAGTTAGCCTGGAGCAGTGTCCTGCAAATCCACTAGCAGCTGATTTATTGTGTAAGAAAAATCTTTGTCTGACTTCTTTAAGGAGAAACATCTGTTCATTTTTATTCCTTTTTCTGAATATATATTGCTAAGTTTATAAGAAGCAATGAGGCCAGTTGGTCCCAATTAGATTAAAAAAAAAAGTAACTGTAAGGAATCAAAACTTTTTGCTATTTTAATACTATATTTTCCTATCTTGCAGCTTATTAAACATTTCTGGCAGATACTGAAACTGATTTCATTTCTAAGATAAATATTTTAGGGAAAAATATCCAAAACCCAGTGCTTCTCAAAGATCATTTAGAGTTGCAACTGAAGTCAGATATTGTTTCCTTCTTAGTGCAAGTAGTTCTCAGATGAAAAATGGTCTTTGATTATCTGATGGCTATTTGCTTATGACTGCACCTCTTTATTTGTGTTTTGTGAGTGCATAGACCATACCTAATTTCCATACATATACAGTTAATAACCCACTGTAATTAGTAAGTAGTTTCCCACACTTCTCAGGTAGTTGAACGGCCTTCTGCCTTCTCCCTCGCACTACAGTAGAGGTGTTTAAAAGTATCCCGTGTTATATGTCAGTAGCATATTTCTCAGTAGCCCCTAGTGGGCTGTGGGTTAATTGTCTCTACAACACTTACTGCTTTGATTATTCTGACTATACAGATGCCTTTTTCCCTCTGTAGTTTCATTATGCAATCTGTAGGACAATTCTTTTGGAAGAAAATTTTATTTTCTTTTTCTGCTGTTTTAGGTGATTGTGTTGCTTAAATTACAGATTTTATTTTCTCTTTGCTGTGTGTTTCCTTAAAAAAAAAAATATTTTTGAAAAAATAGGAAAAAAGCTACTTGCGGTGACCCAACAGCAAACTTCTGTTGTTGAAATTTCACTTCTGTTGGGCACATTTCTAAAATCATTAATACATCTGATGCTCTGCAACACCACATGAATAGGAAAGGCTTACAATAAAATGTCACACACATCACTAGTGTAAACTCAAGCAATACACAATTAAGCATGTCAAAATGTTTTGAACAAATTTGAACACTTTGAAATTATACCAAATGAATATTCTGAATCACATGGTTGCAACATTTCTTTGACCATGCCTTACATTCCCCAAACTGTTTTTACTGTGTTTTATCACTAAGAAAAACATGGTATGCCTCATTTACCTCTTCTCTGCTGTCTGAAGCCATTTCTTCCTTGGCTGAGATGTTTGTAATGTTCTGCTGTGTATCAGTAACCCAAAGAGTCTCGGCACTGATGCTACAGCATGCACCTAAAGTTTCTAAAGTGAATTTCAGAGGCTTATGAATCGCTTACATCCTTCTAAAGTGCTAAATCCTTCATAGGGCTTAAAAAGAATTTCCATAGTGTACGTGCCATGTTCCAAGTTTAAACACTAGTCTAAACAGGAATGAATTTCAGTCTCAATGAAAAGATAGGCACTCCTTACTACTAAATTATTGTGACAGTAGAAAAACAGTGGATCTTTTGTACTGATCCAGTTGATCCAGTCATAGATCTTTGTTTACAAGGGAAGATATTCTTAATGTTGATATTGTTGATTTTGTAGCGCAGCTGAAATCAGCTGAAATATGTTGACGTCATGGTTTAAGGTCAAAAATGATGTCAAAATAAAAATAGGTTTACACCATGTATTAGCAGATTTCCTGCTCTCAAGGGCAAGGGCATAACAGACAAGAGAAGGGAAAGGAAGGGAAGTAGTAGCAGCTATTGCAGCAATGCATGTTTATATTAGCCAGTATTTTTGGTGAAATTAATATGATGCTTCATCATTATACTGTTTTTTTTTTTTTTTTTTGCATCAAGTGTTACAATGTAACTGTTTAAAGCTGTGGCATTTCTAATTTTTTTTAACAGTCCTTTTCCTGAATTTTACCAGTTCTAATTATCTTACATGGATTATAGTAAAATGAAAATCCTTTCTGTAAGTCTCAGTTTCCAGCAGTTTCCCAACATATGAGGTTTGTTTGGGGCTGCAGGCCTGAGGTTATATAGAAAACAGCATCCCATCTCAGTGACTGCTGCTAGCCCTTGCTCTGAGAGCTGAGATTCCTCATACCCTGGCAGCTCTGGTGCCCTCTGGGAGCCTGTGGTGGGTGCTCTTACAGCGTGGCAGTACGTGTCATTAAGGGTCTAGTGGACATATGCTTCATTATTTCTATTCTTCCAGTGCAAGATGTAATGGTTTGCTTTTAAAGTGCAGGAGCATTTGATAAAAAATGTTAAGTTTGTCCTCCGATTTCGATTGCTTTTAATCAGTATTGATGTTTCTTTAGGCAAGATTTGGCCCCATATTGACTAGTCAAGTACGTTTGGAAATCATAACTTTAGAACTTTTGATTACACATCCTTCTCCTTCAGAAAGAGAAAATCTAGTAAGATAAAGTAAAAAATTATCTTTTCTTTAATAGGCTATTTTTTTTTTCATAGCACTGAAAAGCTTAATAAAGGATATGCACAATTCATTATTTTATCAAATAAAAATACATTATATTTAAGTAATAGGAAAGAATGAAAGTATATGAAAGTTTCTGAGGGAAGATGTTTTGTTTTGGGAGTAATTTAAATTGATTTCAGCAACTACAAGAGGAGGATTGTGCTGTATTGAAACTTTCTATGCCATGTTTCAGCCTAGAGCAAAAGTTTATAGCCAAAGTATGATCCCTGATATTTTCCTATACTTTACTTTAGAATGTGTCCAGTACTGTTTCAAACAATGCTAAGAGAAATTTCCTGTGTTATAACTTTGACCTTCTTCAATATTTTTTACATCAGTTTTTGTCCAGGTTTCCTACCAGCACATCAGACATGATCTATTTTATTTTAACTGAAGTGGCTTGTGTGTTCCTGTGAAGATGGTATACCAAATAATAAAGATCAAAAGTACCCATTCGTTCTATCTCAGTTAGACTTTTTTATTTCCTGCATGCTTGGTATGCATTAGCTTTTGGCCTTTTATATAAAGTAGTACACCATTTTAAACACCATAAATCTTATACAGAGATTATACTGTACCATTCTTTTAGTAATAATAAAAGATCTCTAGTACCAAAATCAGAATAGGCTATTGATACAAGAAAGGCATTTCTGTAATTAATAAAGAAAGGTTGGGTGTGCTAGAGTGAAAACACGACTTTGTGGCTTAAGTTATGCATTTGCATTTAACTATATTCTCCCATTACAAGAAATTTGCTGTCTGAAGTCCACTTTTTTTTCACTGCTTCTCTGTATTATTGCACTGCGTACATGGCAATCTGAAATGATATAAAAAATTTCCCAAAGATTTTTTTAAAAATCTCTGAGTAGCACCAGGGTATTGAAATAAACTCATAATAGTTTATTTAAATGAAAAATGAAAAAAAAAAAACCAAACCTAATCCAACCCAAAACCAACTGAAGAAAACACTTTTCTGTAATGGTGCATAAAGATAGGATCTCAATAAATCAAGAGAAACAATTTTTGGTCCTATCCAATACTATTTAGGTCAATGGAATAACTCAGTCAGTAGATCTGCTCTTAAATGGTCTGGGAGAAATGTTTCTGTGACTAGACCATTCTCATCTAGATCATAGGGAGAGTAAAAAAAAAATACTTTGGTCAAAGAGCACTAAAAATCTAATTTTTCAAAAGCCACAAAATGTTTCAGGACTGTTACTGACAGACAGAAATACTCCATTTCAGTTTATTTTCACAGGTGATTCGGAAGGTCTATGGCTCATATTAAACTATATCCTTCCGTTATGCATTTATTACAACCAGTAAGTTAGGTGTGTTTATAACCTGATAGACACCTGTGAAAAACAGAAATTAGTTTCTGTTGGTTTAGCTGTAATTTTTATGAGATGTCAAATTGTATTTGGAAAGTATCAACTGAATCAATCCCTGTTGGTAGTAATTGCAGCAGCAGATTATTCCTTGCCTGTTTGATCTTTGGCACACATTAGTTTCTGTTTAATTTTCTAATTTAAGGAAAGACTGTAATCTGCCCTTTACCATACTCATGGAAGTCAGGTTTCTTAAGGCATCTCGTTTTCCCTTGTTTAAGTCTTCCTACCTCATCAAACTCTGGGAGCAGAAAAAGGTGGGCCACCACTATTAACCAGGAATAACATGGCTGAAAACAGGTGGGGAATGGGAAAAAATTTGGCAACACCTCACGCAGGCTGGAAAGAGAGATGTGAAATTGCTACAGATATAGGCCAAAATACATTTGTTTTTGTCAGAAAACACCAATTCAGTAAAACTGAAACTTGCTGTGGAACTATGTTGTATTTGTAAAAAAATATTTTGCACTTATGTGCAGTGTGTACTGTTCTAAGTTTCTGTCTATGATGTTCTTTAGCTTTGACTTCTGGTCAGTTTTCTTTAATGAAAAACATTGAGAGAAATTGTGGAGGCTTCATGCTTTCATGAAAAGGAATTCTGTTCCTGGCAGGAAGCCATGCACAGCCCATCAGGGCTCCCTGAGTACAGGTGAGCTATTGTGGCCCAATCCTGAAGTCCTTACATCAATCAGCTCTTACCTAGGAAGATGGCCAGATTCACAAAAAAATCTGTGTTTTGTTTGGGGGTTTTTTTTTTCCAAATACGAGCATAGGGTTAATAAGGAAATTAAACAAGCAGATTAAAGAACAAGGTAAAATTAAGTAAAATACATAAAAATGTATGTATTTCTTTTAAGTAACAGTACACCTGTGATTACTGTATCAATAGCAAAAGCTATTCTTGAAACTCTAGAGGACATATGTGTCTTTTTAAGCAGAAACTATTTGAGACAAAAGTCTATTGGATGGTAGTTAACAGAATCATAAAATTTTTAGGACAATGGGATAAATAAGTGACAGCATGAGACAATAGATAAAATATTCAGTTATTAATTCCCAGGCTCTAACAATGGAGATTGGTCCTCTATTTCTTTGCAAATTTCATTTTTCCATTTTCTTGGACCTACCGTTTCCACATTGTGTGCTGTAGTTTCGTTTAAATAAACAAGAAAGGAATGCAGGAGTAAACAAGTGTAACAAGGTTTATTTAAAGTACTTTCAGTAGTTTAGTAATTTAGAAGCAATTTAGTAATCCGTTTCTTAAAACTGAAGGGTAAATTTGACCAGGAAATGAGACTTTGAACTTGAAAGATATTTTAACAAAACTTATTTGACTATAATGCTTTTGAGCGTTTGCAGTGGGAAGAAGATAGTTTTGGTTTTGCGCTTGTTTTCTGGAATTGGAGAAAGATTTTTGGTAATGAGCTAAAATCTTCAATAGTTTGCAGAAGAAAAATAGAGATGCCCTGCTGGTAGGTAAAAAAATCTTGAGGCCTTGTTTACAAAGGCATATAATTATGCTTAATTTAATGTACTGTGAATAGTTCCTATAAGATCAGTGAGTAATGAGTCAAATTTAATGTGTGGAAGTTTTTGCAAAATGGTGGTGTACAAGTGGTATTGAATGGATCGCAGTGGAAACAGAGTATGATGGACTGATCTGATCTCCTGGCTGAGATGAGAAACATGGTTTTGGTTTGGGTTTGTTTGGTTGGTTTTTTTTAAATAAAGAGCATCACCAGTAAAAGGTAAAATCAGTAAAAATCCAATGTATTGAGTATAATTGTGAAATTGCAGTCTCTCTTGAATTTGATGCTGGAAAATCATTTTGAATTCAAATAGCATATGCCAACAAAACCTTTCATTTTCTGTATTCTAATACATTGGTTCATTTAATGAAAGAACAAGGTTATTTTCTTTAATTCAGCCACTATGGCCAAAACCAGACATAGGTCTGTCTGATGTGCCCCTTGAAATTAGAAACACACACATCTGTCCTAGTCAGGTTCCAAGGGATCAGCCTAAAAACTTACCATTTACAAGACTTTTGCTGAAAGTCATCAAAAAGATGAATGTAATGTAGAGGTGACATACAGCCATTCTCCTAGTCTGATGTTCAAGATTGTGCCTGACAACACTCAGTGACGCAGTTGATTTAAGTGGAATTCCTAGAAACAGGTCACATCATCCGCCAGCCTACTGGCTTTTAGAAGCTAGACTTTCTCACTGTTACAGACATCCAAGACATTATTCTAAAACCAGTGGGGAATGAACTAATTGCTGATTTGCATAAAGAACAAAATTTTGGTTTACAAAAGAAAGTTCTGGTCCCATTCCTGATAGCTGATGCTTTTATCATTCAGAAACTCATTGTTCGCCTGCTGCAAACTGTCAACTCAAGCATTTACTGTGGAGAGAAGGAGAACAAATAAATCAATAAATACCAGG
>WAAD01022918.1:23661-45899 GCA_013389945.1 Fregata magnificens
CAATTAAAACAACCAGTTAGGGTAGGCTTTCTCCCATTTTTAGTGGATAAATTAATTGAAACTTCCTATATGTGCTCATCTTTCCCACAAGGCTTAATTTGACTTTTAAAAGAAAAAAAAAGTTGCATACACTTTTTGAAAGTGTAAACTGAAATATTCACGTAAGATGCCAATTTGATTCAAAACTTACCTCCTGGCTGAGATGTAAAACAATGAAAACTGACAGCAGCCTGCCTTCCAGATAATTTTTTATAAACACATTTCTTAAGTCTGTGTGTTTATTATATAAATATGCCCTAAACCGGGCTATCCATTAAAACTAGGCTTTCACCTCCCATTCCTACAATCCAGATTTATCAGAAATTCGCCCCCTATGAAAGTCTTTATGATTCCAACAGGCCTGATTCCTCTCACTTGTTTTATTTCTAAACTATAAATATTGTTTTTTCGCTCCTCAGTGTGGAAATTTGGCTATGTCCATTTTACATGCTTACTGGAGTAGAAAACTGCCTAATCAGATAGGAAAACAGTTGGCGGTATATAAATCAGGGTTTGCCGAGGATTTCAAAGTGTGAAACTGGCAGATGAGCACATATCCTAGGAGTTCTGCCTTTCCCCAGCTTCCCTGTAGAGATTTCACATGGCAAATACGATCACCAGGGCCATCTGTATAAATACATGGGTGTGTTGTCCTGAATTAACACAGCAGCTCTACTGGGGAACGTAATTAAGGTCTTATTTTTAAATTTCCTTGCCAGACTCTCTGAAATATAGATTTATATACCAGGAATAAAAATCTTATCCTGATTTTGATGAGGAAATCAATAGTAATATGTGGTTTCCTATCAACTAGTCTAACAGAAACCCNNTTGGCTATACTTTAGTTTATTTCAGGACTGGCATACTGATTTATTACTTTCTGCTTTTTTCCCCACAATTGCCAGCACGTATTTGTCAAGCTGCTGAAAAAATACTGAAATTGTATAGCAATTTTTCTCCTGGAGTTTATTTAAAATGCTTAACTTGATATATGACTGAAAGAGTGACTTTCTCCATGCCCTGCTATTTGTAATACTGCAATTAAAACAACCAGTTAGGGTAGGCTTTCTCCCATTTTTAGTGGATAAATTAATTGAAACTTCCTATATGTGCTCATCTTTCCCACAAGGCTTAATTTGACTTTNAAATTCGCCCCCTATGAAAGTCTTTATGATTCCAACAGGCCTGATTCCTCTCACTTGTTTTATTTCTAAACTATAAATATTGTTTTTTCGCTCCTCAGTGTGGAAATTTGGCTATGTCCATTTTACATGCTTACTGGAGTAGAAAACTGCCTAATCAGATAGGAAAACAGTTGGCGGTATATAAATCAGGGTTTGCCGAGGATTTCAAAGTGTGAAACTGGCAGATGAGCACATATCCTAGGAGTTCTGCCTTTCCCCAGCTTCCCTGTAGAGATTTCACATGGCAAATACGATCACCAGGGCCATCTGTATAAATACATGGGTGTGTTGTCCTGAATTAACACAGCAGCTCTACTGGGGAACGTAATTAAGGTCTTATTTTTAAATTTCCTTGCCAGACTCTCTGAAATATAGATTTATATACCAGGAATAAAAATCTTATCCTGATTTTGATGAGGAAATCAATAGTAATATGTGGTTTCCTATCAACTAGTCTAACAGAAACCCCAAAGTTAAGTTCAGAGTTCTCCTTAGTGATGCTCCAGGGATGAATTTGCCCTCTCCTGTCCTGTAGATCAGTAACACTATGATATTGAAAGTAATGCTGTGCTACAAGCGGCTTTTCTTATACTCAAAGAAAAAACCCCAACTTTTTATATACGAATGGTTTTACTGTAACATTGCCTGCTCTACTCAGTCGACATTCCTTCCTAACATTCATGTTGAAACAGAGTTAAGTAAAGATTCATGTTGTAGTGGTGACAGGAGGAGTTGTTACACAAGATGTAAAGTTTCCCTTGGATTTCATGTCACGATTTTTTCTCATTATTTAAACAAGAACTACATTGAAGTGGTGCAGGTACCAGGCAATAAAGATTTCCCTTGGTGCTGACAAACTCTGAGACCGCAAACGGAGGTGCTTACATGCTGCCAGAGATATTGCATAATGTTTCCTTTAGGCTAGGGATTGCTGTCACAAAGGAAACATCTTTATATAAGAACTACTATTACAGAAAAAAACATTTAGTTCTCATTGTATATGAAGATTTCACTTCCAGCATGTTTTATTCAGTAATGTATATAAACCGTTTCTAAGCATGAAGCTTTTAGCCTGCCTTGTTTATTAAACTGCTCTTGGAATTGCTTCAAGTGTTGTCAGTAATTCTGTTTTATTATTTAGCCATACCCAAGTACAATAATGGAGGGAACATGTTGTTTGTTTAAAAAAAAAAATAGGAGTACATGTTTTGTGGAGAGATCAGACAAAGCTTTTGTAAGTGGTATACATAAGATACCTACATATCTGATTTGTAGGCAGTTTATCAAGTCCATTTGTAAGGATTTGGGCAGGTGAAAAATTATTTTTGTGGCTATGGAATGTTAAAAAATAAATAAAGCAAACAGGAAAAGAGTTTTGCTGGAATGCTGCAGTTCATCTGTGGGTCACTGGCAGGGGAGTCGATGTGCGCATGATGTGTTAATTGAGAGAGAAAAAATTGGAGACAGGAATTGATTTAGAACAGTAGGTGTCTGTATTGGGGAAACAAACTCAAACGTAAACCCCCCAGCCATATTGGTCAAAATACAGGTAAGGTTATCATTGGACAACAGTTGGGGTATTTCAACTTTTAGGGATTGGTAGCTATTTTTCTGTATTCCACAAATCACTGCAAGATGATGATATAAAGAACAAGAATATTTTATATTCACAAGCAGACTCTTTTTCCTTTCAACACTATGAAACAGGGTTTGAAGTACAGTCGATAGGGATATTGAATAATGACATTTCCACTTTTTTTTTTTTTATTTTGGAGCTACTTTCCAGTAAAAAGGTCTGAAACAAAACTTTCTACTGCATACAAAAATTATAGTAGCAGAAAGCTTTTTCTTTTTTCAGAGAGAATCCTGCCACAAAACCTGAAAGCTCTGCTGCTTTTCTTATCACATTTAGTTTGTTAATGTTTTAAATTTTTAATTTAAAAATGTTTTTTTCCTGAAATGTGAACATTGTGAAAATTCTTATTCTAAAAAGCCATTTTGAATACAAAGCTATTTTAAGATGAAAATGTTTTGCTGTCTTGAATGACTGAGACCTAGTGGTGTATATACTTTGGTGACCGGTTGCAACTGCAGCGTAAGCCTGGTTACTGCTACCATGAACACTTACGAGCTCCTTTGCAATTGCCGTTCTCCAAGGAAAACGTGTGGACACAACGAAGGCACAGAACCGAGGGTAGACTGACAGCTGAAAGGTAGATGGGTAGGTGGAGTATCTGCCACTGCCTTTCTCCTCCGTTGCCTGTTCGGCATTCTTTTGAACATGGGCTGCTGTTACGCCACATTAAATTTTGTTATGAGTCAATTCTTACAAACTTCATTCATTTCATTGTGATTTCTGTAAGTTCCTGTCAGCCCAACATGACAGGGTCAGAATCTTGCCGGGCAAAAATTGTCTTACTATCCTAGCCTTGACAATTTACTTTGGTGAAAGATCTTCTTGTAGGGGTTTTGCCTGGTAAGATGGTAGAATATAGAAAAATTCAACAAAATTCAACAAAATAACTGTGTTCTTTGCCATGTGGTGCTGCAGGAGCCTTCAAAATTCAGCTTTCCAGGGGTGATATGTTTCTGTTTGTTGGAATGATGTATGGATATATTTATAAAATACACATTTATAAAATACACATTTATAAACTATTTATAAAATTTAATATTTATAAATTTTTCCACTGACAACAGTCTTTCCTGTTTCAGAAGTGTGCTAAATATATAGAAGTAAACTTACTGATAGCAAAGGAGGTTTCTAGAAATAGCACCCTGTACCATTTTGAATATCTGGTGAAAAAATATTTTTGATGTGTTTTAGCCAAGGTGTTGATTTATGGGTTGCTAATATCAGCATGCTGGATTTTTGCTTGGTCAGATACAGAGTTCTGTACCACCTCTAAGCTTAAAATTCATGCGGTTATAATTGCCATCTCAGATGATATTTCTATCAGCGTGTGGCTAATATGTCTTTGCAATGGAGGTAACCTTGGCTGAATAATGAGTCGAAGTAGGCTCAGGCATCAATCACTAATGATGCTGCAGAGAAGATATTTCAGTAGATTTGTAAATGTCATCACCCAATGAAAGACTATGTAGTGGGCTGGGACCATTTTAAAGGTGGAGAGAGGTTTCATTTTCCAAAGAAAATACTTTCTCTAGGATTAGTCAGAAGTATTTATTTAAAATTTTATGTAAGTCCCTGAGGTCCTTAGGGATCCCCAAGACACAAAGTTCTACTTTAACATACCAATGTATTATATGGACTTTCAAATGGATGAATTTTAATTTTAAATTATGAATTTAATCAGCTGGATATCGAAGACTTGAAGACATTCATTATGAGGACATTTTATTATAATCCACCTGTAGGCTAAAAGTGAATACTGCTATTCCTTAGTGATTCCCTGCTCTCCTAGTGCAGATTTGGTTTATTTTCACAAAAATTGTTATAATACTGAGCTAAAAATATATTGAAATCAAGTGGATCAAAGTTAGGTGTGGTCTAATAGATAAATCACTGCTTTCCCAGGTGCTGGGCTGCAGTTCAATCCAAGATATTTGACTCAGATATTAAATTAATTTAGTGGTCACATCTCACATAGCTTAAAACAGTGGGATTTTCTGCTTGAGAGGGGTGGGAAATGGAGCTAGCATGAATGATGAATTCTTTCTCACCTTTAGGTGGTCTTTTCAGGCTTGAACTTATTTTGAGGGAGAACTGAGAAAAACAAATGGTCCTACTTATGTTGTCCTTGGCTTCTGAGTTAAACAAAAAACCCCCAAACTTGTCCCAGTATTCCGCTTTTTCAGTCAAGTGTGTGCAGGATTTTGAGACAGATGCTCCAAATGTTACAGTTCTCTCTATCTGAAGAATTTGCTCATTTCTATACTCCTTTAATTACAGAAATGCTCTACTTAAGCTATTAAGTAGTAGTTCTTTTAGCTGTTATTAAAGACAAAAATGAACAAAAGGTATTTATTCCTTTTATTGTGATATTTGCCTGATTCATAAAAATGTAAATACATCTGAAGAATGTCCTGTGTCTACTTTTTGAGCCAGATCTACTTCCGCTTGCACAAGTGTGAATTAAACAGAAATGGAACTGGCATATTTTAGGACTTTGTTCTGTAAAGCTTAAATGGATAACAATCCTTGTATGTTTAGTTATTTAGATGAATGGGCCTGCTCTTATGAGTAATGGCTGTCTGCCTCTCTACTTAATGTGTTGTTTGCCAATATTATCTCTATTATTATATTACAGATCACCCATTTCTGCAGTATGAGTATTAAATTTACTAATTAAGTTCTGTAAAAGACAAAATGATAGGTTCTGGGTTTTGTTTCTTAAGGTCTAAGCATTTTTATTTAGCTGGGTTTTTTCTTCCCCCTTTTTTAATTGCAGGACATTATGGTCATAATCACGCATGGTGAATAGATACCATTTTAGGATATATTTGGAACAGAAATCCTTTTTGGTCATCCAGTGATTGCATCTATTTGTGATTGATGGTTTTGTGTTTGGGATTAAGCAATGGTTGCTGTGTTTGGGTATCCACACACTTCTGTTGAGCTAACCAAAGCACAAAATTTGAAGTTAATGGTGGCTTTCCTCTGGCTCCGTAATACAGGAGAGCACATAATTTAGCATAAACCCTGATGGTACAAACTTAATTCATCAGCATTTTCTGACAAAGCTTGAACCATTAGAGTAAGTTTATGGCAATTAGCACTTTCTGTCCTTTTTTGTCTAGTACTAAAATGATCAAGGCTGGATTTTCTGTACTATTGAATCATTGCCTTAGATCACAGCTCCACTATGAATGTATGCTGGTCTACTTTCTTTTCATGCCTGACTCATGCCGGTGTATTTGTGGTCATACGTTGGATCAGATTCAGGAACTGATCCAGTTAAACTACTTCAGAAAAACAAAACAAAATTAGTTTTAACTTGCATTGGTTCCCTAATCGGTTTGTTGTGTTACTACATTTGTGCTGGGGTAAAAGAAGGGTATTGATAGAAGGAACAAGCAGTCAAAGGTACTGAAGGAGGAAGGAGTACTTGTTTTTGGGTCAGTGCCAGCCATTTGCTGATGGTAAAGTGTTCCCCTAACTGGGACCTTAGAGTTACACTGGATCCCAAGCAGTGCCAATGGATATGGGTAAAAAATGGGAGTGAAATGATCTGCATGGAATCATGAACTGATAATAAAAATAAGAAGAAAATGTGCTGCTGGATCAAAAAGAAATTTAATTTTTAACTTGCATTTTACTAAATTTCACTTTTTTCATGAAAATTCTTGTAACAGTAATACAGTGAAATGGTTCAGGCAAAAAAATTGCATTCTTGTCTTTTTATGCAATTCTTCTTAAGATAAACATCCTCTTTATGCATTTCCTCCCCCTCTTTTCCCTCCTCCTTCTTGATTTTATACAGGGTTTTCAAATTCATTGAAACATTATTTTTTTTCAAGGTTATCACCAACCTTGGGCCTCTGGAGTGGATTCTTAATACTCCCAGTCATCACAGAGTTCATCATGGTAAGCTAAAAGTGTAACCTCTTATTCCTCAGTGTGTTTTTTCTCATGGTCACTATTTGTATAATAATAATAAAGTACTAAAATTTGCTGTAAAATTAGTTTTACAGAAGGACTTTAATTTTGATCATTGCTTCAAAAATAGTCCTTGTTCAGTTAGAAATTTCACACTATTTTAACAAACTTTTTAATAACTTAAATCTAATTTTAAAATTTTTACATTTAGGATTAATTATTGAGCGGAAATTAAACCTGGATAACGTGAAATAATTGGAAGACTTTGAGCAAAACAATTCAATGTTTGTAAATATGAAGAGTGATAGAAAAATATCTCATCCTTCCCTGACTACTAAAACATCATCAACTCGTCAATCACTAACAGATGCTTTTGCATTCAAATTCAAGCACTGAATGTGTGAAAAGGCATGGTTACCTTTTAGAAGAACTGTTAAACGTTTTAGTGGAATTTGGTTTCAGCTGTCTGAACTATTGAAAAACCTCACTTCACACAAGTGCATGATGATCAACTTTTCATCAATATTCAGAGGCATTCAAGACTGTACTGCATATGTAAATTACATTAATAACTCTACTGCCTACTGAAAAATGTCATGAACATATCTGACGAATAGAACTGGATTTTGTAGATGCCCTTGGCTCATTCAGTGTGCAGAGATAACAAATAAAAAAGTAATGGGGGAACGGAAGAACAAAATAATTTGAAACAGACTCAAACGCAGTTATAGGTACAGAGGATGTTATTAATATTATTATATCCTCCGTGCGTAAAGTTTTTATGGTACTGTGTAGACTTTTTAAAAAGACTGTGGTGCTGTAAGTGTCTAATCCTTAAAATTTGCACAAGTACTGGTAATCCTGGAGGGAGACACCCTGCTCTTGTTTGCTCTGCTGTAAATCCAAACTAATCCTCTGATCCTGATCAGAGTTAAGCAGAATCACTCTGGAGCTGATCAAGTGTTGTACAGTCACTCCAGACAATCTCCACAAACTTGGGGATATGTAATCAATGTTTCTTTGCTCATACTTTTGATAGGACAGCTTATATACAAATACATTCCCTAAAAAACAGATAGAAGGATCAGTTTTCCTCGCGCTGAAGTTAATAACAATGAAGGCAGGATCAGACATATGGCATAGAAGAGAGAGACAGCTGAAAGCCGTTAATGAGATGATTGCGCATAAATGTATTTAGCATATATCTTAGGTATAAACTGGTGAAATGATTTTTTATTTGCTTTTTAATTTGTCTTTATAAGTATATTTTGAACTGAGTCTACTCTCCGAATGAGTCCTTTTATTTCACAGAAATTTTGGGTATGACATGTTTGATTAGTATGTTTGAATCTGAGTAGAAAGAGAACAATAAGCCTAGTAAGAAAAAAGAAATTTTATAGACATATAAGGAGTGGTGCATTAGCTGCCTTTGAAAATTATTTTTAGATTATAAATTGATGCTAATGATGAAGATTTCCCTTCATAATTCAGTTGCATGTATTCTTATATATGCAATTACTGGTCTTATAAATGATATTTATTATAGGTAGAAATCCTTACTGCATTGACAAAAATTATGGTGGCACACTCATTATCTGGGACAGGATATTTGGTAAGTAAAAAAAAAGTTGTTCTCATGTTTAGTTAGAGCAGCAAAAATATGTATACTTTTGAATTTGATTGTTGGTTGTTCTGTTTTTTCTTCTTCCATCAGGAACATTTGAGGCAGAAGATGCAAAAGTTGTGTATGGCTTAACACATCCAGTAAATTCATTTGATCCCATCATGCTCCAGGTGCTATAGTTTGTATCACTGACTCTGGTATCTTCAACAGGCACTCATGTTCAAAAGAAACTCCTCTCATGAAAAGTTGAGGCCATCCTTGCATTACTGCACAGTCAATTAAATTATCTACAATTTCTTCGGTATTTCATTACAAAACAATTATTTCTACTCACTGCATTGAGGATATGCAGAGCTTGTAATCATCATGAAATACAATACAGTAAAATTAACAACTAATTACAATGGAGATATAACAGGCCTTGGACTGAATGATGTCCATTTTGTTGTATGCAGAGCAATATGCAGTGAAGCACAGACAAAAATATATATTTCGTCTGTGGTTTGTCTTCACTAAATATTGCTATTTCATAAAAAACCCTGTGGTGTAATATCTTTACTTTTTTTCTCTCTTCTGCGTATTTGCTCTTCAAGGTACTCCAGAATGATTTGTGTTGACAGCATTATATAGCAGCCATCATGGTCTCAACCAAAGCTCCAGAACAGGTTGAACACAGTTTCTTTAAAAAAAAAAAAAATAAAAGAAAAGAAAAAACAAAAGAAGAAAAAGTACTTAGTGTGGTGCTTCTTAGATTTATTGGTTCAGGCTTCACTTAAGCTGGATAAAAATTCTCTGTAAAAACCTCAGGGACTGAGGAGTATTGAAGTCCCTGTTTGCTTTTCATGACTTCACCCAAGGAGGCATCTCAACGAATGAGAAATTCTACCTGCAGGGATGTCTGGGCTGGAAGCTGGAAGGCTGGCCACGGCCTGTGCAATCATATCCATTCTAGTCAGAAACTAAGTAATTTAGTTATTGAGACTATGCCATGTCAAGGTCCCAGTAACCAAATTCTAATTTAAAACTACCATACATATAGCTATACAGTATACCATTAAATACTCTGGATTGATTACGGGAGAGAGAGATATTCCTCTGGGCAGAAGTCATTGTAATCCTCACTGTAAATCAAAGGCTTGATATGGCTTCTGCCTATTTCAGTCAGGTTTTCTGAACTTCTGACTCTCTTCATCTATTCCTAATTTATTCTCTTTAGACTTTGAAAAATCATTTACTTGAGAGCTAAAAATGAATAAAATATAATGTTTTATTAAATTTTATTTTATTAACAATGAAAAATTACTTGCTCTTTTTTTTCAGTCACGTCCCTTGGCTCATATTTGGAATATGTTTTGGGCCACACCTGGATTCTGCAACAAGCTTTCTGTCATATTCAAAGGGCCAGGCTGGGGACCAGGCAAACCTAGACTTGGCCTTCCTGAGGAAATCCCAGTGGTAAATAGAACATGCACAGGCTTTCAGTTTTGTGTAATTTACTTGGACCTCTTAATGCTACTGGATCAATGTTAAAAACTCAACACATGCTATTTTAAATTAGCAAATTAGCAGTCATAAAGCATAGGGAAAGATGAAATAGGAACAGAAACTGAAGGAAATGAATGTTTTAGCTGTGTTTTTTTCTTTTTATTTGAAGGAAAAAAAATATATTTTATTTATCTTTTCATTATTCATTTCCTAAAGAGATTTTCAAAAGTGTTCTATAGAGTACAGTAATTTCTCTTTTTCTTTTAGCTGTGAACATATGCACACACACACAGAGTTAAACTCTGTCTCACGCTAGGTAGTACATAAGTTTGATAGTAGATTATCTTTGTGCAATTATCTATGTCCCTTAATCTTTTTTATGTTTGTAAGTATAAAGAATACTAAGGAATAACAGGCTGGAACAGGTCACTGTTGAAGGCTATTATCTGTTTTGCTTCATACAGGTCACTGGGAAAGAAGTTCCCTTCAATCCAAGTGTACCAGCTTATCTTAATTGCTATGCAGTTGTACATTTTGCTGTAATAATGGACTTGTATACTGAACTGCTTGGTACCGTGACTGTAAGTAATTCCTATCTTTACGAAATAGCATCTCATGCTAACAGTAACATGACACACAACATATTTAAATAATAAAGCATTGAGTAGGAGCTCTACAGCCTGACTCATATCTTACTTAAGCTATTATACTAATTAGATTCTGTAAAAAGAATAAAAATAAATGGCCAAATATATAATTATATGATATTAAATATACAATGTTTTATATTGTTTATTAAGCAATATTTAATAACCATATTAAGTTAAGCAATTAAATTAAAAATAATAAATGTTCCATAGAAGACGTATGTGTCTGCTTCAGTTTTTAGGACCTCATGGAAGGAAAAATGTATCTCAGACTTGAAACTATGTAGGTTTTAAGATGTCAAGGTTGGTCATATTGTTAGATGCCAATAATGCCCAAGCTTTAGACGGAAGATTACAAAGGTCTTGCAGCGCTTGCAGGTGGGAAGCTTGGTGTCAGCATGAGTTCAGAGTTGGAGGAGCACAGACTCAGGGCAAATCCTCCTTCCAGTCTCGAACATACAACAGCATTGATAGAAATAAAGCACGGAGAGGCGTGTATTTACCCCCTTGTGTTTGGGCTGATGGGATCTCCCTGGTAACACAATGTAGTTCCTCCATGGATTACCTGGTAGTCTCTGAAGGTGAACTACGAGGCCATCTCCACCTGCAAGAAGCGATACATTAACTGCTTCCATGGTTTCACACCCTCCATACCTTCCAACCTCCTTTTCGTTCTTCCTTCCTTGGAACTCTTTCTACTTTACTAAAGCTAAAATCTTCTAGTTATGAAGCATAATTTTAATGCATCTAACATTCCCACAAATCAGTCAAAGGTCTACCAAAACACCACAAAAGTCTATCAGTTTGATAAAACACCCTTTGGCCTTCTTCTTAAACCCTTTCTAGGACCTCCTTGGTTAAAGAGCAATCTTCTTGTGATTGTGTCACCCATGTTGCCACAGGCCTGCTGTCAGGGTGCCAAGGGCCCCCTGTGGACCTGCCTCATGCCGTCATGCTTGCCTGGGGATCTCCAGCCCTTGGCCAGCAGTGATTAATGTCCCCTGCCCACCTTGATGAATGCTGTGGGACAGCACCCTTCCCGCTGGGGCCACAGCCCTGCCCCTCTGCCTGCCCTGCCCCCCCTTCCCCAGGGAGCAGCCCCTCTCGCTGCACCCCAGTGCCTTTGCCCATGACCAACATATCTGAATCCAGCCAAGAGGCAGATTTCTAGAAATAAGCCTCTTTTGCATATCTGACCATGGTCATCCATGAAGGATTCCAGAAGATTGTAAAGCCATTTCAAAGCTGTCAAATCTTGTCCAAACATTGACATTCTGGTCTTCCAACTCAGACGTTCCTCTTGCATCCCAGGGCAAGAAGGGCAGGAGAGGGACTGCAATAATTTCTTGGCATATGCAGCAGCAGGCTTATAGCAGCTCTGGCAGCTCTGCATATACGAGCTGCTACAGCTCTTTTTTTTTAGTTTTTTGGTTAGATGTGTTCTGAGTAGCACACTCCAGACTAGTAGAACAATGCAATTTTTGAGAAAAGTTTAAAGAGCAAGTATTTTATGTAGCATTCCCAATACAATACAAAAGCCACACCAGGCATACTCTTCTGATTAATATTAAGTTATTCTACACATCGTGTTCACCTCTATAAAGGGTCACATTGCAACTGCAGGGAATTCAGAGATTACTAAGTCATCTGAGGCTTAGTCTATTCTAAGACATTTCTAAGGACGGGAAATTAAGCCAAAGGTAAGGATAAAGAACTCCAATGTATACAAGACATACAGTATACATGGTTGCGAATGTTCTTATATTCAGAAAAGCCTCTGGAAGACTTTCCGGATATATTTCTAGATTCCTACATACCAGCAGCAAGTCATATTTATATAGGGATCAAACTGTGGGTTTTTTGTTTGGTTGGTTTTCTGCCTTTTACTTTGTTACTGTTGTTTTTAGCAGCAAGAAGTAAGGAGTCTGCTCATGAGATTTTTCCTATTTTATTCTTTTCTCTTTTTGCCTTTCTCTGGTCCTGGAAGGAAAAATGGATGGTCCAAATTATTTTCTCTGCTGATAACTGCAGCTGTTTAAGAATAAGTAATAAGGGAAGTTGAAAAACGCACCGAAGCCCCAGATGATCATTAAATTCTTGCAGTCGTGGAGGAAACATCCTGAAGATCCACCATTTATGAACTTATTGTAGAAAAACAACTAGAAAATTCTCTTCACAAAACTGTAGGGTAATAAGGTAGTAAGGATAAGAAGGAGAGCACGGGGGACTAGAAGCACCTCATCTCAGGACATAAACCTTCAGCGTGGGTGTAGAAAGTGCTGGTCCCAAGGCAGAGTTCCAGCATCACTCTGCAGTACAGTGGGGAAGCTGTCATGAGAAGGAAGCTTGTGTATGAATAACTTTACTTGGCAAAAATCTTTCTTCAATATCAGTTTTCCACTACACTGAATTATGAAATGTCTATGGATACAACTGGAACTTTCTGTCTGGCTATGAATTATGTCATAACTGTGGCATAGCTCCATAAATGGAGAAAGCTAACTGTTTTCCTCATTTTTAGGTGTAAGTTCCATTTCATAATAGCCATAAGACACAGCACACAGCTATTTCATTTCTCAAGTGATTGCAGTTGCTCAGTGTTTGGTCTCACGCCCTGTAGAAGTGTTAAATTTCCCTATATGTAAAGAGCAACCATATACCTTCGGTCTGAATGACCTACATTTAACTTGCGAAAAGAGCAAAACAAGAAAGAACAAATACATATTTTCCACAGGAGAGAGCATACAGTGTTTATTTTCTATACAGTGATCTGCACTACATCCAGAGAATAAAAATTACTTCTGAGCTCTGCACATCTAGATCTGATCCAAAGCTCATTGAAGAAATGGGATTTGGATCAGTCCCAGAGAGAGTGCTAGGAGTGTAAAACTGCACTACATTCAAAGCAAAAGTCTCATAGCTCCAGAACTGCATGTATCACATAAATCAAAGTGAAGTGTACCTTAAACTCATTTTGCAGTGTCTTTTTTATAGTTGATAGATACTGTAACATTTACTGTGCTTATAATGCTATGAATACATGAGCAGTTTCAATTAGATGAAAAATAGTAAGTGATAAGACAGAATTCTTGAAAACTGATAACAGAATTAATATATCCATTCAGTAGGACATCACCATGTACTGTATATGGAATATTGCTAAGAATTTACAATTTTTTTAAGGAATTCTAAGTTAAAATAAAGTCAGACAAAGACAGCTAACAATACAAAATTCATAGCATTGTAGTAGCATTCTTTGTTTGAATATCGAAAGTGTCTGATATATGACGGCAGGGCATCTGTTAAATTATTAAATGTGGTGACATAATTCCTAGCAGTTCTGTGGAAACACTGAACACGCCAGGATGAGAAAATGCATCCGTGTTACTCTTCAAAAGGAATAAAACAGTCTGAGTCCTTTGAAATATAAAAGTCAATTTGGAGTCTTTCAATTTTCATCTAAATACACATTTGGAATGGCATATTTCCTTCGTTTAAATGAATTATTTTTTAATTACTGACAAAATATAAAATAATAATGCTGTGGCAATCTGTTGATTACAAAGCCATGTAAACTTCTTCCCAAAATTCTAAAACCTGCCTTTTTTTAAGGCTTCAAGATATTTTTAAAGCTTTCAATGAAATCAAAATCCAACAGAAATATTTTTTTCTGTTTGATTGCAGCCATTAACCGCACTGCGAAGTTGTGGCTGACTTGTAATTGGGGAACCTGCTGTGGTCCCACAGGCTTCTCTGTTTATACAAATACTCCAGTATATAAATACTCATTTATTTTATATATACATCCATGCGTATTATGTTTAAGTGGAACAAGGATGCTAACACTAACAAAGGTGTAAAAGGCACATTCTTTTCAAGCTGCAACTTGCAGTGTGTAGATTTAATATATGATGTTTAGTTTAGTGATATAACCCACTGACTATTTTGTTGATTTTGGTAGAGTAATGCCTAGAAAATGGATGCCTCAGCTGCCAGCATCCACTTCATAGGGTGATACATGTTTGAAGGTAAATAAAAGAATCAAGGCAGCATGTAACTATACCACTGGAGCTGTAAAGAGAAAGTTATGGAAGCAAACTAATAATGCTAAAATTTATGCTACATGGCTGGTTTCCTAAAAGCTCTTATTCCCAAATGGCATCATGGTGTATTTCACTGCAAATTTCTTGGTAGTCCTCGACTAGGAGCACAAATGAGGGAACATATTTTTCTGCTGTATGTGAATGTGATGCATGTATCTACAGTGAAGGGTAACTTACACCTTCTACCTTCATGGTTCCCAGTAAGGCTTTATGCCTCACCCTTCATCACTCCAGAAAGCTGAGGACTTGGGAAGTGGAAGGCTGCAACACTGTACTTGGACATTACAGTGCCATACATTTGTGTAGGTCTGATGATACTGCTAGTTTGCAAATAACTGTGATCTGCAGATTCTCCTTTAGATTCCTCCAGTCCTTCGCATTCTGGGCCACAGATGGTATTGGACCATAAGATGTTTTACAAACTGCTAGTGTTCAAAATGTTATGGTTCAAGTAGGAGAGCGTCTGAAGATAAATGGAAATTGACCTGAAAAAGAGAATCTGTAAAATACGATCATACCTGGCTCAGGTAGTTATTATACCAAAGAGCCACATACAGCATTTTAACCATTTAAAGATAAAGGCTTTTTTTCTGTTTGGGTTTGATTTTCCTAAATTATAATGTTGCTTCAGTTCTTTCTTCTGATTTACTAACATACATTAAAATGTACTTCTATTCCCATTTTTTTTTTGCTGGAAACCCATGTTTAAAACTGAACTGCAATTTATTAATTTCTTTCAAGTTCTTAATCTATACTTTTTTCTTCTGTGGTTAGATAAATGTGGAGAGTCAAATGATAACTCCAGGCTCCAATTTTGCACATCTTAGAGAAAATGTTTACAAGAAGTTTGTAGGGTCACACTCCAAATTCTTATATTCAATCCTTTCTTTCTTTGTGGAGAGAAAGCGGCAGTCTGAATTACAATATTACAGTGTCTTTAATATCAAGCTTATCTTTATTTCAAGGTCCATCGACAACAACATAATAGAACAACAGCAATAAAAATTGTTATTGTTTCCTGAAAATATGTTAACTTTTAAAGAGTAATTTTTTTCCTGTACTCTTCTAGAAATGGCAATTAAAATATATCTTTTAGCAAAGAAAAAAAAATTTCATAGAAGTAACGAGAGAAAACACCGCTAAAAATATGACCCCAAAGTGTCTGCTTTGGCAAAGTGTTTCCATCATCCACTCAAATCCAACTCAGTGTAAGGATCAAGTTTAGTCTCTAGACTTGCTGTCTAGCTAATGGCAAGAAATAGAATCATTCAGAAAGTACTCTCTCTCCACTAATTATAGAGAAAGCTTAGGATAATAACAGGTTTTTAGGCACTTCAGTAAAGCTCCTTAAAGGAAGGTAGAATGAAAGAGCACCTCAGTTTTCTGAAACTGGAATCACAAGGAAACCCAGATGCCTAGGACTTGGTGACTGGTTGTCTAATGATAGCCAGCTCGGAAACACTGGGAGGGCAGAAAAGGGTGAAATCATGCAGCTCTTTTAAATAGGAAATTGGAGACACCCTTATTCATTCATAGCAGGTACTGCTGGATCCTTCCCGAAGACAAATATTAACATTTGTTCTCTCAAAACCATTGCAGGTTCATTCATTTTCCATAAAGTGTGATTTTAGCCATATATTGTAATGTAGAAATTACATGACTTGCTTGAAATTTGGATTTGATGTTCAGTTCTCTTTCTTGCCTAAGGGGGGTACAAAACCTTATGGTTTTTTTCCTCAGAATAGTGCCCTGCCCTACCACAGTGGGAACATTTTTAAGGCAGTCTGTAGAGGCTAGTGCATTGCACTGGAAACACAAAGCAAAATCAGACCCACCTGGCCAGAAGGACTAGGTTTAAAAAGGTGTAATTCTCCAACTTAAAAGTGAGGACAGTCTCTAAGGAGGCAAGTCTTGAATTTCAGTCCTAGTTCCCTGGCAAACTCCTTTATTTGACAAGTAACAATCATTGAAAAGCATATCAAAGCATTTCTAAGAAATTTATGGGTGAGTTCCCTTGTGCCTGTGCCAAATCATGTTTTTCTTTGCTCACTTCTTGAATTTTTGTATGACCCAGTTTCTACAGGAAGCTGAAGTGGGAGTTGAACTTACTGTGACCAGATGAGCAGTTTAAGAACTACTCATTTTATTAAACTTAAATAGAGTCTGTGTCTGATTTTTATAAAAAAGCTCTGTCCAAAAACTTTGTCACTTCAAAATAAATTGCTTCACGTTAACAATAGAAAGTCTTTTAAACTTAGGATAGCTGTGGGATTTTTGGGTTCTAGAAACCGAAGTTTTCAACAAGAATGCCTTTAATTTAATCTTTTATTGACAAATTTTAAAACTTGTATCTGGGATTTGCAAATGTATTCCAAGTGATACAAACCTTGATAAAGGATTATAAACCCATTAGAGCATTTTTTTGCTTTCTTGACTTAAGTGAGAGTCTCAACACATAACTCCTATACTGAGTCCCCCCAGGGTTCAATACCCTGTCTTCTGTGTGCCAATAGCAGATGCCCAGGGTAAAAGCATAAGAAAAGCATAAAGAATATCCTTTCTCAAGCATAAGTATATATAAGTAGATGATGGTGGTAATCATCAGTATGAGGTTTTGGAAGTTTATCATAAGGAGGGATGGAACAGATTGGAAACGTAGCAATTGAATAATGACTTTGATCTATCTATCCTGTGCAACAGAGTGGCTTGACAGGTGTCATTTGTGAGAAGTGTGTTCTGGCTTGTAAACTGGTGAGGCTGCTGTTTAGCTCGCTCATTGCTGGGATTGTGTTTTCTTTGTTCAAGAACTGTTTGTTAAGGATATCTAAGTAGGTGCTTGTGATTCTTCAGTAAAACAACAGAAACCTACCCAGCCTGAGTGTGTGGTTTGATGTGTTTTGCAAACATGGGCACTGTAAGTTCACACAGCTGTAAAACTTGAGAATATCCTCCTGTGGCCTCCCACGCTCACAGATACTTACCTTAGATCTCTTCGAGGGGTAGGGGCCACCACCGAAGGAAGGTGGGCATGTCACCAAGTGGGATTTATTGAAATCAGGGCAGACATTCATAGATTTTTATTTTTCCAATGCCTGCAATCTTGAAGTGCAAGATGCTGTTCATAAACCTTATTGCTATTGAAGCCAGAAAGAATTCCTATAACTCAGCAAGATCCACTATTTTTGTTTTGGGTTTTTTGTTGTTTTTTAAATGAAAAAACAAAGGCTTTTCAAAACCAATATTTGAAAGGAAGTCAGGGAGGGAACAAGAAAACTGACTAAATATTTGATTTTCAAAGGCAGCTGTGTAGAATACAAAAAATATTTAATAAATGAAAAGAAAAAATTCAAACTTCACAATGAAAATAATTTCTGTTTTCCTGAGTATTGTTTCTATCATTTTGATGTAATTTTTAAGGATATAAATCCTCATGCTGCTATTCATCCAAGTACTAACACACATGTTAATGTTTAAAAGTGTTTTAAGTCTGATTGAAGTTAATGGTGTGACCTGAAGAGTTTTGCTGAATTGGGAACCAAGTGTCGAGTTGTCATGAAGGGACAAAATTAATTTTGTTTCTTCTTAAATATGGTTCTATTGTCATGTCATGTGAACTCTTATTCTCACCAACGTATTGGTTTTGGTATCCATTGGGATGACAATTGTAAAGACCTGATAGCATAAGATGAAGAAAAAGAAGAGGGCTGCTGGGATTTTTATCTAGAAATTAGTTTGTTCCCTCTTGGGTAAAGGCGTAAGGGAATCAAGTAACTTCAGGAAAACACATAGTGCAGAAGGGAATATCTTAAACATTATTTTGGAAATACAGCATTCAGGAAACAACTGTAAAGGTGCTTACTCCAGATAAGTGTGCTATCCAGAGCAGATATTTTTGTTGTAAAATTTAAAGAAACAAATTACTTTAAAAGCAGACACTAACATCACTGAGTGAGGAAGTTGAAGCTACTGTTCTGTTAAAACTCAATTTCTCTTCAGATAATTACTCTAAATGAATTCTTTGTCTACTTTTTAACAGATGTTATCACAGGGAACTATTCTCCTGAGAATTGGCTTTATCATTCTGTCCCTGACCTCTTTCGGACTACTTATGGAGAACAGGCAAGATACAAAACGTGCTTTTTTTTTTCCTTCTCTCGTTATGCATTATTTATCATTATATGGAAATCTCAAGTGTGTCAGAAATTATATTGATGAAGAAATATAGATACACTCTGACACATATGTTGGTGTCTGTTGACTAGAAAATAACACATGAATAGCCAGCACCTAAACCCAGGAGTGTTCCCATAGCAATTAGTGGCTATATCTATATTGTCCCTTGCAGAAAAGTTACAGGATGGGCTGCTTATATCACCCTCTGTGCTTGCATTTGTTGGGCCCACATCTCTGGTTTTGGGACACTGGCAGGCCAGTGAGACCTGCAGGCTGTCCCAAGGCTGTTCAAGCTCGGACTGCAATCATATTGTGTCAGCCTTGTGTAGCATATCATAGGTGTCAGATACAATGGTGGTATATGAAAAGCACAGAATGTAGCTCAGAGTAGACTTAAAATCATGTGAAGGGTGGTAGAGACTTAAGACTAAATTTAATCAATATGGATTAAAATCAGATTGGATCTTGAATACACCAGTCCAGTGAGACATACACTATGGAAGTAGTCCATATGGGCACCATGACCCTACAGAAGAATAGATAGCAGCTACAGTTTCTTACAGAGAAACTATTTCACCCTGCCCACAGAAATGTGGAATAGAAGCTTCATTTGAGATTGAAGTGCCAGTCCCACTTTGCACCTGCTGTTCATTATGTTTTCAGAAAGGAATACCTTTCACTTGTATGGACTGAACAGTTTATTTCAGGATAGGTAAAAACCTGTCAATATGCCAGAGATGTGTATAACTGAGGGAGTTAGTAATGTGAATTAGTAAAAATTTACAGAAGTAGACCGAGGAAAAGATTCTGAACTACTCGTGTAGCAGTTTTCAGAATTTTGCTGTTGCCTTTTTTGAGATCAAAAGGCAATAGCTATATATACATCTACATTTGTGGGAGTTCATATATGGTTTGTGAGTATGTGTATTCTCACCCCCAGCAAATTCAGTGTTATAAGTCCATATAAGATGTATACTATAAAAACTTAACTATAAAGTTAAGAAAGATGACTTGATGTAAGTGCAGGACATCACAGACTATTTCTACATTCTCTTTTTCACTGAAGTTAACAAAGAAGAAAAGATTGGATGTTAATCTAAATTACTCCCCATTTCTAGGCCCCAAGCAGGAATTTTGGAAATCATCCGCTGCTTGGTCTTCATAGGTGTGTACAAACTTGGCTACTTAAGGAGTCAATTTTCTTCCTTGGGCTATGCATATGAGGTAAGACATTGATTTATCTTCTTAGAAAAACTAGTAACACTGCAAATTTATATGTTGCTTCCTTATTTCTTATTATACTATTTTAGTATTGATTTTCTTCTTATCTCCTTACTTCTCACTTTTTATGACTAACTTGTAAGAAAATTATTGGGGTTTGCTACAGAGATGCCAATTTACATTGTAAAAAAGGTCAGGAAAGTGTCTATTTACCAGCTCTTTCAAAAATAATATATTAGTGGCCACATGTTTTGGAGGGAATAACAGAAATATGTTGCTTACTTTGAATTGATTCACTTACCTTTCAGGGGGCAACTCTGAAAATGCTTGGAGGCTGGAAGAGTCTTAAATATCAAATATTTTGTTCTGTACTTATACTGTACCTCAAAACCATTGACAAAGATAGGATACTGGACTAAATAGGCCTTTGGTCTGATTAAGTACGGTCACTTTTGTGTTCTTAAGACTTATTTTTGTCCTGTTTGTGACTTCTGCTTTTTAATCTACCTTATTTTTTTCAGTACAGTTGATGTTTCATAATAACTCTTTTAATATGATCTGAATTAGATAACACTGAATCATTAATATGATTCTGATCTGAATAACATTCCCAAGCTACTTAGTGCTGGTTACCAGCAAAGACAGTTATCAGCAAGCTTATGAATGGTTTGCTAGACTAGTAGAACTGTTATCACAAAGTTACCTTTTGACTTAAAACCAGAAAAAATGAAATAAAACAGTAGGGATCGAGCCTCAGACCTGTTAATGGTGGAGTTCAGAATGGTTCCTTTGACCAGAAACATGTGCAAAATTTTATAGCAACTTTCCTAATCGGAGGTTTCTGGTAGTGGTGCTGATTCTCCTGCTTTTCCAAGAGACCAAGAATGGAAAAATATCTTATGCTACTGTGGGTCTTTTTCGTCTTTTGGTTTTTGTCTTTTTGGTCTTTTTTTTTTTTTGTCCTTTTGCCTGGGATAAGAAACAATAATTACTGGACAATATTTAAAGCTAGATAAATGCCACTAATCAAGAATTGTTTTGATTTTTTCCCCATATTGTCATATTGTCAAAACTTTCGTGTATAAATCAAACAGTTCTTGAATTCTTTGATAAGAGTCTGCCAGACCTCAACAGATATTTTAAGGATTTTACTTGCTTAAATATCATTTGGAGAATGTTTTTATTATTTTCTGAGTAGCCTACTACGATAGCCTAGAAGCAAATAATTGCAAAATTCAGCAATTAATTCTATAGCCCTTGAGATATAGCTCTCAGACTTGAGATACTCCGGTATTCTAACTGAATTTAGGGAGAATTATATATCAAAATATATACTCTAAATTTAAAAAAAAAATTAATGAACTTGCCTTGCTGAGGTGTGTGTGTACATGTGTAAAAGTGTCTCCTACTAAGAAGCAAGTAAAAGTAAAATTATCAGATTGTTATTTCTGATTTCTGTTGTTTGTAGTGAACTATACAGCTTCCTATTCTGTCATGAAGAAGAAAATAAAACGAAATGGTTCTTATTCTGTTCTTTACATGTATCTGTCATTAAAATATTAACTTCTTTGCCATCTCTAATTCTTTCCTACCATACTTTCCTATCCTTTCTTCTGTCTAGTGTTTTTCTTTTTGTCCTATATATTATACACCTCTGTTACTCTTTTTTTAGTTCCTGTGTGGCGCTGACAAGATAGTCCACTTTTAACAAGAAACAGGAGCACTTTACTCACATCAGATATCACTAGGCAACTCCCTAGTCTTGTACGGCCCTCTGATTATTACCCCCTATTGGTGATACAGGTTGGCAGTGAAGAGGTTGCGGAGAGAAGTCCTAGGGCAATCAAAAGGGACTTCAGGGCACTGGGGAGGTTGGTCGAAGGATCGGGAGCACAGGTAGTGTTTTCCTCAATCCCGTCAGTGGCAGGGAAGGATACTGAAAGGACAAGGAAAACTCACCTGATGAACGTGTGGCTCCGAGACTGGTGCCGCCGATGGAACTTTGGGGTTTTTGATCATGGGGAGGTTTACACGGCACCGGGCCTGCTGGCGACGGAGGGAGTACAGCTGTCGCAAAGGGGGAAAAGGATTCTCGCCCATGAGTTGGCGGGGCTCATCGAGAGGGCTTTAAACTAGGCTCGAAGGGGGAAGGGGATATAACCAGGCTCACTGGAGAGGAGCCGAGGGGTGGAAGGCCAGGGT
>WAAD01022918.1:47110-59506 GCA_013389945.1 Fregata magnificens
AAAACAAGTCTTATGAGGAGCGGCTGAGGGAACTGGGGCTGTTTAGTTTGGAGAAGAGGAGGCTGAGGGGAGACCTTATCGCTCTCTACAACTACCTAAAAGGAGGTTGTAGTGAAGCGGGTGTTGGACTTTTCTCCCAAGAAAGTAGCGACAGGACGAGAGGAAATGGCCTCAAGTTGCGTCAGGGGAGGTTTAGACTGGACATCAGGAAGAATTTCTTTACCAAAAGAGTGGTTAGGCATTGGAACAGGCTGCCCAGAGAGGTGGTGGAGTCGTCAGCCCTGGAGGCGTTCAAAGAAGGTATAGACGTGGCACTCCAGGGCCTAGTTTAGGAGTCATGGTGGTGTTAGTTGATGGTTGGACTTGATGATCTTAGAGGTCTTTTCCAACCTTAATGATTCTATGATTCTATTATTCTATGATTTTTTTTCTTTGAAAATACTGAAAGACTACGTGCTCCCAAGGACCTAGAACAGATGATGCTTCTGAATGATGCTGATAGATCAGCATTAGAGATTCTACCATAAATCAGCAAGTTTGTGTTATTAACAGCTTTTGTCATATTTGTGATGGACTTCAAAGAGTTTCCCATTTTGATATAAATGATCCACCGTCATGGGTTTTGCTCTTGTGCTCTCAATGCATTTTTCAATTTCTAGATTCATGGCAGGAATGTTCTTATGGGTGGTAATATTGTTATAATGGGATTTATGAGCGAAAAATTCTGAGCAGAGAGAAAATGCCAGATATTTGTCAATTTGTGTTGAAAAGTCTTCAAATATTAATGGATTTTTTGCCATTATTGACCTGATCATTTTGAAGCAGCAGGTACCAGAAAGCATAATAAATAAATAAATAAATAAAAAGTTTTCTCAGAAATTAGGTCTAAAGTTTGTCCTGAAAATTGTTTCTTTTCAGCATTCAAACAGGTTATCTGTCTTTCCTAGTATAATAGTGTGGATAACTTCAAAAATCTTGTGAGGCCCATAAGCATAGATCTATCTCATAAGCATTTGTTTTTATTTCTGCTACATATGTCCTGGTAATTTTTATCTGCTTGCTTTTCAGCTTCCTTTGGTCTGTTTCTCCTTCAAATCCACTTACAATTTTTGAGGTGTAAATTAAACCATTTATTTAATCTTTCTGTTTGTCTCGTACACATTCCGTCTTTAACATACATCTAGATTTATTGGACTGTTCTTTTTAATGTTATATTTTCAATACTCATAATCTATACTATACTTAAATAATGTACTCTTTACATCTTCATCATTTTATTTATATATTTATTCTTTAGTAATCCAGTATTCATGAGCAATAGGAATCAGTGCATGACAACATGTAAAAGAATTTCTGTTGACATTTTTTTGGGTCTATTAAGCCTTTCAGGGCACTTACTTAGGGATGAAGAAAAATAAACGGCAAGAGGCATGATGGCACTACTCAGTGTGTCTAGAATTTAACAAAAAATTCTGTCCCAACATTCTTAAGTTAATGGTGTACATTGCAGCAGATTAGTGCAAGACTGATTTTGCCATACATCCTGTTGAATAATTAGTGAAAAAGTATGTGATTCCTGTCTATACATGTTGTTTTTTCTGTGACTATGTTTCATATGTTCGTATTTCTCATAAATATTTTAGAACCAGTAGATAAGATTTCAGAAGTACATATCCTTGCAGTACTATTTGCAGAGTACTCTAACTAGTAAAAATAGGTGATTTAGACTGCAAATGATTGCATTTGGCTCATAAAAAGGTCTGACAATTATCAGAACTACTGCATGGGAGGAAGGCTTTCTGGGTGAAAACTGGGAGGAAAATACAGAAGAAATGGAGAAAACTAGGGGAGCAGTGAGAGAGAAGAGCAGAGGAAACAAGGAGTGAGCCTTTCCCGTTTTGCCATTAAATTAGCTCAGGTGGGTGTGAAAAAAAGCAGCTAACGATTGCAATACCAGCAGGAGGAGCAGTCCTGTCCTCTGGCTCCAGCCTCTTACCTTCACTGCCCATCTAACTCCTTATGCAGGCAAAGAATTTTCTTCAGATAAGTGAGTTGATGCAGCTTGCTGTGGAGCAAGAAAGCATGCATTTTCTGTTCCTCATGCTGTATGTATTTCAATATGGATAGTTAGGTGAAAGAAGCAGGCTCTGCTTTTTTTGGAAGAAAAAAAAAAGTGATGTTTGAGGAAATTTTTAGATCTTATGAGAGTTGTTTCCTGGGTAGAGGTCACTGAAAACCTTGATGATAAGAGCAGAGATATTATATTTGACTGGTTGTAGACAGTAAACTGAGGAGCTAATGTGTTTCTGTTTGAGGATCTGTGCTGCCACATCCTATGCTAGTTAGTTTTCTTTAAGCTGATTACTTCATGCCTGTGTAATGTGATGATCATGTGTATTACTAAAGCCAAGTCATTTTCTGTCAGACTGGGCCTGGAGTCTCCTAACCACCTGGAGGTAGCAGAAAACATTGCTTGTGCGTTCAGCTATGTGACAGTTCAGCAGGCACGATATGTAGAAATAAATATGTGATGATGGTGCATCTCTTCAAAGTGTTTCCATCCAACTGCTCCGGTTTGGCATCGGCCAGCATATTCCATGAGCTGATTTTGGTCAAGCACTGGCTGTTATTTGACAGTAGTACTAATGAGGAGCAAGTAGAAATGAGAGCCATTGACATGTTGTTGGAACTGTTGGAATATTTTCACCAACTCTCATAGTGGCTGCAACTCAGTACTGAGAAAGACTCTTAAACTAAAGGGCTAGGAGTGAGGAAGGGGGAGGAGGAAATACAGATGTCTGTTTTGATGTGCTTGTTTATCTTTTACCTTTGTTTCAGCTAGGGCATTGTATCTGAGAGTAAATCTCTTCACCCAGACTCCTCCTGCACTGCAACTTCACAGGCTGCCTGGCTATGAAATCATTGGCAGGCATGTATTAATTTACAGGTAGGAAGGATAAAAATCTAGGACAACTTTCATTGGGGAAAAGAGAGAAAAAGAGAGGTTGTATACACGTGTGATATTTTAAATGAATAACTTGTTTTCTTTTCTGTTTTATGTGGGCAAGTGGTGCATTAGAAATATAACCAACTTTGGAAGATATAAAAAATCTTGTGCTGCGGGGTATAATTCAGCCCTTAACTAATGAAGGCAGAAATGAACTTCGTTGTGGTCAAATTGTTTACTTACTTCTCCAGAGTATCTAAACTTCATAGATACAGCTGTTCCAAAAACTTTTGGAGACAGTATTCTGTACCAAATGGACTGCTTCTCTGATCTTTGATGCAATTCTGGTATTTCTTATGAGTGTGTCAGCTAATTTGTCTGGATAAAATATATAATATCTCTTTATTAAAGAACTGATTTGCACTGTATTCTGTGTTCCACAGCAGTCCCTCTTAATGTGATATATTACCATGCTACTTATTTCTCCTTTCATCATACAAAGCCTTGCTGTTACTTCACTTGTTTGTTAGTGTAATTTACCAGCGTTGGAATACTGACTTATAAGTACTGACTTAAAACAAACATTTACTCATACGAACTTATTTCCACATCAACGATAGTTTTCTGCTCTGCAGCATTTTTCCTTGGTCCCTCGTTATGATCATCTGTGCCACATTTCAAAGAGCAGCATATCCCATATTTGGTTTCCATTAAGGTGAAAGCTCTGCCCTGTGCTATGATTTATGACCTCAGCATTTATGCAGCCTCTGTGCCCTAACTAGATTGGCTGATGTTTTTGAAATGGATTTTAGAAATGAAGCTGGGGATGGAAGGAAACTCTACTGCCTTATGATAAAAAGCCTTGTCAACACACATGGAATTAAACAAACACGAGTTGTAATCTGTATTTTCTATGTTAGCTTCATTCGGAAAAGTCCACTATACCATGCAGTGTATCCCAGGGACTGGACTTTTAATATTCTTGACAACTGCCCTAAGGGGAATAATGTCCCTTAGAAAAAGTCACAGTAAAATCTGGCAGTAGATTAAGTTAGTTTCCACTTAGGTGTGACAGCAGAGTCATTACTGATTTCAGCCTTAGCCAGTTTGAGAGTCGGCTTCACCACCATCAGCTGAAGACTATGATGTATAGTTCCAGATGCTCTGGCCAATTGACCGTAAAATTGCTCCGCATTTCTGGCAGAGCAGCCAAGCTGGAGCTTTTAAAATCTCCACTCCCCTAGCTCAACACCCTCCCCCCTCTGCTTAAAAGCTGCTCATTATTCTTCTTCTGCCCGCTGATCTTAGCAAAAGAAAAACTTCTGGAATCAATTAGAAGTGTCTGCACTTGATGAGATTTGCACGTGAGTTCGGAATTGCGAGGCTTTGATAGTGTCAGCCAACAGCTGCAGTTTCAGGTGGTAAAATGGGGGAAGGAATTTTCCAGGGTTTATTTACAATCATAAAATAAAACAAAAATCAAGACAAGTTGGAAACCGTCTAATGTGTCATTAAAATGAAGCCTGAATTGGGTTATATATTTATTTTGTCTGAAAAAAGTAAACCAGTGGTTTATTATCAGGATCTTTTCAATTACCTTGCAATTATTAGGCTGTATAGAGTGGTTGTAATAAAATACAAGCTATGGTCTGCTTGCTGTAGTTTTAACTATGAAAGAGGCATCTGCTATTACTTTTGTCACTTTAATTGCTTGACAAGACAAGGAGGTAGTCATACTTAATAGAGATCAGAAGCATGCAGCCAAAGATGAAGCAAAGGTGGTACTCTGAAGACAGAAAATACATATTCACGTATATTGCCTGAAATTTTGCATTTTCTTCTGTCAGTGCTCACACTGATAGTTGTAAAGTTCATTTTCTAACCCTTCTTAGCCCAAAGCAGTTAGTGATTGGCTTGTATCTGTATGCAATGTTTGCATTTTAAAGATAACAGCCATGCCAAATGAAATTATTAACGTTCAGTTATACATCTGAGGGTGCCTTTGTAAAAATGAAACTGTGCCATTTCACACACGTTGTTACTAATTTGCATTGCAGACTGGTTTTGTTCATAAGTCAAAGCATAATTTTTCTAAAAACCAGTAATGCTACAAACCCCATCAAACTGCATTCTTTTCTATGTCATAACAACACATGGATAATAATAGAAATCTCCATACCAGTGAATTGCTTCACTGATATTAATCCCTGGTGACAACTGAGATACTCCACATGGGGAGGTGTTTCTGTCTGTGTAATTGTAGTTCCAGTACTAGAGTATTAACTGACACTTTTTTTGTTAATGCACAAATGCATATATTTGTTTCATACCTGGATTTCTTCTGCAGAGGTAGTACTGTTAGGAAAACTAACCTGTAGAATAATTTTTAGGTTTTTTTTTTTTCACCTTTTAAAGAGCTTAAAAAAGCACTTCCAGTGAAGGAGTGCTCAGAGAATGCCTTGTTTGCAGTATTAGTTATCTGTGTAAGCACAGAGGCACCTCTGGATCACAACACAAGCCGGGCTGGTGTACACTGGAGCGAGAGGCAGGCGTACAGACAGACCCTACACTACTTGGATTCCGTAGGGGAGATGCAAAGAGAGTCGGAGCAGACTCGTGTTTCCTATGCTTTACAGAGCCAGTGCTTACTGATCGGTTTACAGGCTTATACATTTTACATTCAAAATTGATTTAAAGTATAGCGTAGTGTAAAGCACATTGCAATCTCTAAGAGACAAAGGGAAGGGTAAGATGTGATTGCTGCATCCTGAATGAAAGACACTGGCTTACTTGCTGAGATTTCCCATCCACACACATTGTGTGGGAGAAGCAGAAGATACCTTCTGCATCAGTCAGACTGTGTCCCCCGACGGTGCTGAGCACTCCAGAGCAGGGAGCCTTCGAACCCCACTGTGCACGGCTGGTGCATGTGTGTGCTCTGTGGCATAGCTGTCTTTAGCTTATCAAGCTCACCTATGTGTAAGTGTTTATTAGGACAACCTGATATGCAAAATTAGTGGACTTCTGTCCAAAATCAGATAGTCTGCCACCAAAACTATTGCAACGGACAGGTGGAATTGTCCTAACCTTAAAGAGAGGGGAGCTGTGCGTCTATTCCCAAGACCATGAAGGCAGATGACTTAGTTTGAATTTTATCCTCAACGTGACAGGCAGAGGGATTGAATTAGCTTTTAGGAGATGACAGCTTTAATTAAGCTAGCTATTTCTGATGTGGAATAAGTCTGGGTTTGGCAGATACAAGGTGACCACAAAGAACCATCCTAGTATTTAAAGCATTTTGGATATTTTTGCCTCACAATATTTAAATAGAGAAAACCCAAATGTAAAAAAGACATGCAGTCCAGGGCTACCCAATTTATATGTCTTGCAAGGGAGATGGATGTACAAGATTCTTCTTCCCATAAATGTCCATTCCCACTTCTGTAACAGTGAGCAGAACATGGCAGCTGTGAAAACTTAGCATTTCTGGAATAGAATGGCTGTGTAGGACCCACAGAATCGGGCTGTAACATAGGCCATTGGAAAGCCAAATCAATACCTGTATTTAGAAAAGCAGAAATTAACTCAAAATGTTCTATAATGTATTTTATTAGAATTGATGATTAAAAAAATAATCTTTTGCACAGTTGTATTTTCAGAAGCTTCTTTATGAACAACAAAGAAGGACAAGCACAGTAAAAGTCAAGCCTCTGTTTTTCTACTAGCAGCACCTGAAATAACCACAGAGACTGAAAACTAGTTCATGACATCTGGGCAATTGCATGCTAAATTCTAACCAGCCAGTGCCTCTTGTCTGAAGTGGGCAATAGATCAATAAGATAAAATTAAACCATTATCTGTGCTGTGATTTTTTTTTTTTTTTTAATTGCTGTCTTGTTATATCATTCCTTTGTATGAGTTCTGTTTTCTATGATGTTTAGAAGCAGGGAACATAGAGAAAGCAACAATGCTATATTTATTTTTATATTTGGGTATTACGCAAGGCAAAGAGAATGTTTTAAAATTTCCTTCTCCTGCCAATGCCAAATAAAAATTGCCTGATGAAAGAAGATTAGCAAATGCTATGTTTAACAACTGATTCCCAAATGCAGAACACACAAAACACTCTGTATGTTTAAAAGTTGGAAATTGGTGTTATGGGAAAAAAGTACATGTAAAGCTCTAGTTATCACTTGAAACTAAGGCAAAATAATGCAGCAACCCCCTATGGAGTCTGGGAGTGATCACATCTGTCCTGACAGAATTAGTTTGGTTTATCTTCATGTGGAGCCTATGAAATGCCTGGAATAGGTTGTTTATTTTGCTGATTGGAAGCTAATACACAGTTTAAAATGCCTGGTTTTAGTTTGAACTTTTTAGATTTTATGGAGAAAAGGATGCTATATTTTGTCCTTAGCTATTACCTGAATTCATTGCACATCTGCATATGACTATAAATCTGTAGGTATATTTATTTCTCTTCTTGTTGGCTTCAGGTAAGTTGACTACAAAGAACAGTCAGATATTAGGAAACAGTTAAAAGAGGCGGTTAAGCAGGATGTTAAGAAACAGAATCTGGCCGTTAACTGCATTGTTTTATATCTACATGTCTCCCTACTTATCTCCATTTTCCTTTGTCTGTGAACAGTCTAGTTAGATTATAACATCTTAAGGCAGATAACTGCCTTTGTGCATACCCGGATGGCTTACCTCACTTCTGTGCACTGTGTAAGCAGTGAATAGAGCTGCCATCATCCTAGTTAAATTCCTTGTCATTTCTTATACCTGACTTTCAAGTGAAGCCTATTAAACAGTTGCCTTATTTAGAAAACTGGGGGGTTTAAGTATACATTTTTTTTTAAGTTCTCTGTTGTCTTCAGCTGAGTACATTCTAGCACAGTACAAGATGTGTTCAGGAGTCTAATTCTAATATCTTGTTGGGTCGTGTTTGCTTTTAATGAAAGTGTTGGCCTAAACTAAGTCCATTCCAAGTGTATCCTCCATACTATGTGTATGGATGGTAATTAGCTCCTGGGGTTATCTGGGCCTTATTAAAATGAATCCCCAGACCATAAAACGTGTAAAAAACAGGAATTCAACTGTCGGACTTGTAAATTGGACCAAAAAATGTGTTACCAAGATATCAACAACTAAGAAGAGTTATAGAGTCATAAAATTCTAAAAATTAGGGTATAGCTGGTTAGAATTTGCCATGCCCTCTGGAGGGAAGTCTAAAATGTACAGTTGGCTGACAAAAAATGGCATATGCTTTTATATGTTTTTATTTTAAAAAGCACTGAAAAACATTTGAGACTTTTCTCAATATAAGGGTCCAATTTTAAATGTTCCTTTCTCCCTCCCCTCTTCCTTTCTCCCTTGCCTCTTCCTTTCATTATTTTTGCTTTTTTCTTTCTATGTGTGAAAAAGGAAAAGATAATAAAAGGAAATGAAGAGGATTAATATAAGGACTTACACAGAGGAATTCATTTAAAAACTTGAAAAATAAAAAGCAAAAAAATAAATATTACTCATGGGGAATTTCCAAAAAGAACAATTTTAACCAGTTTTAACAATTCTGTATTTGGACCCTAGGCCAAGATTTCTGATCAAATCTATTATGCTCCAGACAGACTTGTTCATACCATTTTGAAGCCTTCTGTTGGTAACTACACAGTAGTGAACATATTTTGTCTAATCAATGTGCCAAATATTTGAATTGGTCAGTAAAGACTCACAGCTCTGCTGGAATGCTCAAACTGGCATTGCTCAATGTGCTCTGCCCCATTGACTCAAGTAATAGAGACACCTGTAGGAAAACTTTATTTCTGTTTCACTAACCAAATCAAAATAAAATAAAACAAAACCTACAAGAAAACCCCAAACGAAAAACCTGTTGGTTTTTTTCCCCACCGTTACAAAATAAGATTAGTCAAATGCCAGAAGAAAGTATTGCCTGAAACAAAAACATCTCATTCAAACTTCTCCATTTAAAATAAAATCAAAAGTCCTCAACTTGCTGTAAGTTCATTAATCTCAAAATGACACATTTCAAGAAATAAATTGTTTGATAGAATTGTCCAATCTCTACTTCCAAGAGTAGAGAGAGATTAGTGAGTGTTTCGTCTGAGTGGCTATATGAGGACCTTGCTGTTGGAAGTAAGAAGCTTTCCATTAGCAGAGGGAAACTGGATATTAAAAAAGCAAACACTGTCAATTTTTAACACAGTCCTTGGTAGTGGTAGAATATTAGGGCCCGAGGTTCAGATCAGCTTTTTCACACCCTTATTTTTCTGTCATTACACATTATTCAAAGGTAGCTCACTTGAAACAGATAATTTTAGAGGAAGAAATTCTTAGTAGAGGCTCCATGAAGATCTTAGAAAACTCTTTCATAGCTTGCAGGAGGGCTGGGTTCCTCTGGAGGGGGGGAGTGGGGGGGAAGTCTCTTTTACATGTATATGTGGTGCAAAGCTATCAATGAATTATATCAAAGAACAAGAAATAAATTTAAATAATAGCATGGTATATTCTTATATAACTTTATTTCCCACTGTAAAGTCAATTTATACAGTGTTACTCTGATTAAGAACAGTGATAGAACAAATATAGTTTTATAGCCCTAATTTTTATATAAATTGATGCTATCTTAACTTGATGTTTTTGAGTATCTTGTTTGGACTATTTATCACCTTGTAAGTATTTACTAATTTCTGCCAAGTTCTTATAAAAAGTCTCAATCCACTAGATGAATCAAATCTGCTCCTTCCAGTGATGTAAAACTGACAGCTCCACTCCTGGCTAGTGGGGAGTTAAGAAAGAGGAAAACGGGATCATTAGTGGATACAGGTTTATTTTTTTGGCTTTGTAAACTCTGTGGCTTTCAGAACTTGTTAGCATCAAATAAAAATCAAAAGCATCAGATTGCAAAATTAACAAAAATAATAACTGTGAAAGCAGCATGCAACCAGAACTGGTCCATTTTTCCTGGACAGTCCACATAAAATCTGCCCAACGAACTACTTTAAATCCTCTGCTGTTTTATTTTGATCTTTGTGTAGATCAAATTATGTGGGCTTCATGATTTTATTTTGCTTTGTAATGTGCAGTAATCCATACTATTAAACTCTACACAAAAACATATTGCTACTGTAAAATCTGCATGAGTTTGTGCGCATTTGGGCATATATGCCAGTAAATTCAAAGAAGCCATAATACATTTGGCAGTGGAGATTCTGATTTTCAGAACTGTTCATGTGTAGACAAATGTTTGTCTCTTGGCTTAGAGTCTTTAGAATGCAAATAATCTTTGGAAAATTATGGTTGAAAGGGAACCATGTTGTCAGCTTAATTGCTAAGAAACTGAAGCTATGCTTAATACCTTGTAAAACAAATAAAGGTAGGTCTTCTGCTGAATGTCTAGCTGTTTGAAGGAAAACTCAGCTAAGACACGTCACAGTTTTGCCTCCAGTCCAAGGTGTGGTCGTCTTTGGGGGGGAGACTTGGACATTGATGACTGTAAAGTGTATTATAAATGCAACATTATTCTTTGTTGGACAGAGTATTCATATTCCGATATTAGTCAGGTTAAAAGTGGAAAGGAAGGAAACAGCATGGCGGGGAAGGCAGACACGACAGACCCTCTCCAGTCCATGCAGGGCACAGCTGGTCCAAAGGGTACCCATAACGATCTGGAAGAGAGTTAAGGTAAGCATGGAAAGTAGGGAGGATCTGTACATTCTCCCAGACTCCTTTTAATACTTCTTTTGTAAAGGAATTGAATGATACGAAGTTGCTTCTGTGATCCCACCCCTGCAACACTGTAAAATTCAAACTTTAGAGGGAGAGAGGGAAATGAGAGAAGAGCCTTGGGTTTATACAGCATTATCTGCATAGCTTATATTACATTCTTCCAGCCCAGCTGCCCTGATTTCTAAAGTATTTAGTCATGTCCTTGTGGACAGATTATCTCTTTGTAGTTTTGGGGACAAGGTCAGGGAACCATGGTTGGATATACTGGAGGCACATGCTAATCTTATTTCCTCAGTGCTCATGAGTTTCTGAATCAGTGATTTAAACCTAAACGTGATGTTGAGTTGTTGTTTTGTCCCAAACTGCAGAGGAGACATTGCTATTGTTCATATTCATTAGCAGAAGTTTTCTCCCTTAAAATTTGTATGAAGTCATCAAAACTGCAGGTTCAGCTAATGTTGTACTAGTGCCAGGCAAGAATGCTGTATGACTTTTCTCCACCATCGTTTCCCTATTACAGTTAATGCAGTCCATCTTACTGAAACCAAAAAGCTATTGCCAGTACACCTCTTAAATTATTCTCAAGCTGCCAGCTGTGCCATTTGACTTTGATCCTTTCTTTCATGGTAATTGTCATGCTGAAATGTAAAACTAAAATATATTCTGCACCAAGTGCCACCTTTTCATACTTTCGAAGGATATTCATCTTCATGAGATTTCTGCAGATTTTACGTGCTATTAATAGTTTTCTCTATGTGCTATTGCTGCCATCAAGTGTAATTATATAATTATGCATGTGTAACTATTCATGTACAGTAATTTTTAAGGAATGCCAGCTCTCTGGGGCTCATTCTCATCCAGCATTTTCATACTGCTTAGCTTAAAAACAACACTTAACATTACATGAAACGCATGAAACACCTCGTTGTTTCATTTTAATGGGAGCTAAAAAATTGAAAAATTCTGGTTGAATATGCACTTTGAAGTACGTTGCTGAACAGACGAATAGGTTGCCATGTTATTAGATGAAATTTGGTACTTTAGTGACTTGCTTTCGTGTTTTGTTTTGCTCTTACTGTTAAGGTAATTGAGGAAAAACTGTGGAGTCATCAATGTAAATAAATGTCTCCATTAATGCAAACAGTTATATTCACCTTATAGGTGTTATTACATGCTAAGAAAAACAGTTCCAGAATATTATTCTGGCCAATCTGGTTTAAAAAAACACTTTCCAAATATCAAAATTGATACTATTTCTGATTCAAAATATTTAGAGTGGAAAATACATTTCAACTGTTTATTTAGTGCTTTAGGGATCTCATTGTTAATATTTGGGTGTGTTTGACCTTTGCTGTATTAAGGAGGTCCTGAAGCACCTTGCTGTCCATTCACTCTATAGCAAATCAGTATGTTAATGCACTAGTGAGAGGCTGGACTGCAAGTTGCAAAATACTGCATCACTACAATCACTGTTTGCAATGTGCTCCTTAAGATTAAATATTTTCTTTATTAACTCTGAAGTCAAACTAGTTGGCATCCAGGTAATCTATAGAATCATAGAATCATAGAATCATAGACTCATTAAGGTTGGAAAAGACCTCTAAGATCATCAAGTCCAACCATCAACTAACACCACCATGACTCCTAAACTAGGCCCTGGAGTGCCACGTCTATACCTTCTTTGAACGCCTCCAGGGATG
>WAAD01022926.1:6733-36657 GCA_013389945.1 Fregata magnificens
CGTAGCGCGGCAAAGGTCTCCAGGCGAGAACTGGGGTATGTCGTGCCTGCCCGCGGTGAGTCACAGGGAAAGGCTGTGTTAAACTGCGGCGGGGCGAGGGTCCTGGCGGGGCAGCCGGGCCCGCCGGGAGCTGTGGAGAGCCGGGGGGGGCACGTCCCGGGCCGCCCCTCTCCTCGCTCCTAAAAAACCCCGGGATTCCCTCTTTGTGCTGCTGATGCCACCTGCTTTGAAAGACATAAGAGTATTCTGGCAAAGTCATCCGGACTCTGCCGGGTCCAGACACACTTGAAAACGATCGGTGGAAATGTAGGTGCGTGGTAATTGTTGCAGCTCCCTGCCCTGCTGAAGCATCGTCTGTTTAAAGGCAAGCAAAATAATTGTCCCGTGCCACAAATGTCCTCACGTTTCTTCTGCCCTCACCCCCTCTGTGCGTGGCCTGTTTCTGTTGAACCTGTCAGTTCAGGTTGTGTTGTAAAGAAAAGAAAGCCAAACGGGGGCTGAAATACAGTGCAGGGGCCTGTAAGTCTGTCCTGAGCATCTATGACATTAGTCAAATTACCGAAAGCCAAATTAAAAAAGGAATCAAGTGCTTACTGCTTACTTAAAAAACTAATTTCCGGACTAGTTGTAGATAATTCCAGACAAACAGAAAAGGCACTGAGGTAGAATACAATAAACACAATGTAAATGTGTTTTTTAGAAAAATATCAATCACAAAGATGTGTTGAAAAATCCTAAGCACTAAAAGTATAAAAGTGGCCGTTAACGTTTGAGCTCATTCATGTGGACCATGTTCCATTCAAGTCTTCATGTCTAGTTAATGAAGAAGGGTAGGTGTTAATGAGGTCATTTGAAGAAGAGGATTGGGCCTTGGCTATTACTAGCCAGAAGAAATGCAAGGCACAGGGCCTGGCATGTGATTTTGGCTTTATAAATGCAATCCAAATAGGTTAGAATTTGCATGTCTCTTTAAAGTATCAAACTTGTCTGTGTTTATTTTTTTTATTATTTTTTGAGAACTGTGTCTGCTCTGGGAGCACTTAGGTTATTGTCAAAATATGAATACTGATACACAGGAAAAGAAACCAGTGTGGAGAAAGATGTATCCTCTGTGGGGATGCAATCTCCATCTATATACAGGTTTCCATTTTATTTTTGAAACTGTATCAGTCTAGAATGACACTAATTACTAACATTGCTTTTGGTGAAAATCCATGATGTAGTAGAAAGGTCTGAGTCCCTTGCTGCTCCTCTGGGTTGCCATGTCAAAGAACTGGTTTTGTTGTTGAGTTTTGTGACATAGTCACCCAAATAGCAGGAATTATTCTCGAATCTTTTTTTGTTGTTGTTCCTTGATGATATATGTATTCTCTTATCTGTGAATTTGGTAGATTTCTGAACCATACTTCATGGCAGCCTTACACGTAGGCTTTTTTTCTTCTCTGGTTATTAAACCCATCTAATCATAGTAAAAGAACGTTAGTAAGAAATACATAGCATCAAAAATCCTAGCCCAGGGATTTTTAGAGGTTTTTTAAAAATTGTATCTCAATAGTGTCTTACAATTCATCTCCATTTATGTTTATGATGGAACAGACAATTCCCTTTGCACTTGGCAATCAAACCTTATTGTGTGACCCATACAGTTGCTTATAATCAGAACAGTATTAAAATGTTTAATATATTTTGCAGCTCTCGGTGTCACTTAGCAGCAAGAAACAAAGGGACCCATTTATTTCTTCTTACAAGCTGTCCTCTGTATTAAACATATTCACAATTAGTTTGGGGACAGCTTTTGAAATGAAAATTGAGTGACCCACAGAGATGTTCTTTCTGTACAAGGTTTTTTTAGTATGAGAGAGTATTGCTCATTTTCACTGTACTAATATCAGGGATACACATCCTAATCAGCTTTACATTTTAATTGAAGGCACAGGGATGTTGAATTTTACTCTGTGATGCTGTGAATGGGAAGCACTTCAACTATGTCTGTAAGCATAATCTTCTGAATATGCAATGTGACCTAAAATTACCCTTCTTCTAAATTAAGTTAGGTGGACTTAAAATTCATGTGGACTCAGAGAAATAGCACCAAGCTGGTTTTAGCCTTCAGTCATGATGTGATGCCTCAGACACTCCAGTCACTCTTGCAGTTTGTTATCAGAGCTAATTGGATGGTTCCCAAACCTCAGACTGACTAATACAAGTTTTTCCTCATCTTTGTGTCTGTGTGCTCAAGACAGAAAATCGGTTGTCCTCTTATTAGCTGTTTGCAAGCCTAATGGGTTTTAAATGGTATTTTTTTAACATTTGAAGAGCAATCTTAGTGGGGTTGTTACTGGTGCTCAGGCAAACAAAGTCCTTGTTTAGTGAGCCAAAAGTGGGTGGCCAGCATCATCCTATAAACAAAGACTTGGCAGTGGAAAACTTATTGAGGTTATTTATACACATTCCCTTTTCCAGATATAGATTGAGCACTGATGGACTCTGCTAAGTCCGTTCATTGTTCTAAATAGAAACTTTTCATGGTTGTTTAGAAGTTTGGTCATACCTCTCTTGATTAAATACATAATATATGATATAGTTTATAGATAAAATATATAAGATATCTAAAATATATCTTTATATTGTAAGTTCTTACCTCAGAATACATGAAAAATTACCGAAGATGCTGCATGTCTTATTTATGTGCTTTCTCGTAATGCTCGTGGATTCAATAGGAATGTTTGTCAGGGTTCTTGGCTCTACGTGTATTTAGCAGAAAGCTAGCTGCTTGGAAAATTGTATTTCAGTCATTTGTAGGGCACTCCTTAGTGACATCTGAAGGACACAAGTAAACCAGTAAAAATACTGTATTTCTCTTACTGTTCCCAGTGTGGTGGGACCCTCGCATCATTGCAGCAAGTCATAAAAACTGCTCTATATGTTTTTTCCCCACAAAAAGAATCCATCATGGAGTTTTAACTTCTTTAGCCTTTCAATGTATATTGGCATATTTTTGGTTTGAAAATGTGCTCATGTGTGCTTGTCCCTCTTTGGGATCTTGCCTGCCTTCTCTCCTGCCTGCCTGTTAAGATGGCGTTTTGCCCCAATTCACAGGGATGTGGTGGCGGGGCACACTTGCTAAGAGAGTTTGGGTGGGTTGCACCTACAGGGTTGGATGTGACGACCTGGCATTTGGAAATGGGTATATTCCTCCAGTTTTCATTTGGTCACACCTGTCAGCAAATCTGTGTGAACCTGTCTGAACTACACAGGCAGAAAGAACAGAATGGTCTGAGGTTTATGGCTGCAGAAAAAGAGGCTAATTTTTTCAGCAGTAAAACCAAGAGCACTCAGAGGGTAGTTGAGATCAAAATACATGTTATTCATGAATGCACAAACTAACAGATTCCTTAGGTCAAATTTGTCTTCTGTTGGACAGTTGCAGCCCCTTTTTGGAGTCGATAAACGAGCTGCCTTCTGGCAGAACTGAAAATAAGCCAGTGGCTTCTAGGAGCGCCAGGGATGTGCAGTCTTGCTCTTTTACAAGTGAGCCAGATGGCTGAGTCCAAAATACAGCTTGTATGGTTTCTTTGTAGAGGAGACAGCTAGGTAATTGCATCTTGCAGTAGTTCGTGATATTTTATGACTTTGTAATTATTCTTTGGTTTCAGTATATATTTTGTATGCAGGATCTAAACAAAATAATTAATTTGATTATCGTAAGTCACCTTGTTAAGCATGGATGTTTACCCATTTCTTATTATTATTCATTACTTGATACAGTAATAAGGCATAGGATGGGAAGTTAATTCGTTTCTAACTACCTAAAGTAATTAATTAGAAATCTGCTTTCCGCAGTTGTACCTGAATTAACTCTCTCGTGTCATCTGGGGGTTTTATTACAATACTTTTGGAAATTGCTCTTTCCAAGAAGTATTCTGATCTTGTATTATACACTTTGGAAGGCCTTTTATTTTTTTCCTTACATTTTGATGACTTCATAATGTTATTCAATGTTATATATTTTGGAAATAGGAAGGCGTGGTAGGGTAGAGTTAACATCATTTTTCTTGGTGCTGTTAGACTGTAAGAGTACTAGTAGAAATGTGTGTCATACTTAAGAGCATAAGCACTGAAGGTAGAGTGATAGTAAACATTGTTAGTAACTTCAGTGTCAGAGCAACAATCTGCACTACAAAGAACTGTGTGCAAACTAGATTTTTACAAGAATGTTGGTTTTTGAAAGTAAAGACTGTTACAATGTTAAAGTGACTGAGAAAAGTCACTTGGCCCTACCTCCTTCAAGCCACTAGCAACTGGATACTCAAAAGTATTTGGGAGTCTAACTCTTGAAATGTATGGATGGGATCTACTTTGGCATTTGCTCTAGTTTGAAAGCAGCAATAATTACAATTTTTGAGAATATAGCCCTTGACAAAGTCCTTGTTTCTTCTTCTTCTGTGTGCGCTTTTAGTCATTCCCTTTGACTTCACTGGCCTTGGTATTTCAGAACTGCAAAGCCCTACCAGTTCCCATTGTGTCAATTTTGAGTGCTGGAAGTCTTGTGGAAATGAGCACTTCCATGGCTAATGGTAGGACATTCAGAATCCAATACCTAAATTATGATACCACGTTTTAAAACCTGTATTAAAAAAATGAAGTTTAAAATCCACAAAATTAACGTAGTATCACAGTCGGATATTGAGTTCCTCAGGGTGGTACTTTGGGTGCCCTTTTCACCACCTGCGTCTTGCAGTGCTTCTGGCTAGAGATGAATGTGTGACACTGAGCTCTGGTTACTTGTACCAGATCCTGTTTTGTCCGCTGTTGTCTAAAGCTTCCTTTTTCTCTTTTCTCTTTTTGTTTTTGTCTGAATGGTTTTTTTTGTCTTTGATGAAGTTTTGAGGATTTCAATGCATGTCATGCAAATGAATAAAATGTAAGAATTTCTGTACATTTGGATATTCATAATTATTAATTTTAAAGAGAATTTGCTAGTATGTAATCTATCAGGAAAGTAACACAGATAATTAAGGTAAATGTGCAGTCAGAGAATGGATTTCTGTTTGTTTGTATTATTGTACTTGTTTACTTGGATGCTTGGTATATTTGCTTATGTGTTGTAACAGGCTTTGAATTCAGCACGAAAGTCAACTTTTAAGGAATTGAGAACTATCATCTTCCATTTCAATGGCAGAATATATTTTTTCAGTCTTGCCTTGATTACTATAGATATATCAAAAAAGGCGTATAAATATTATATATATTATATTCAGATATATAAATGTGTGTATATATGCATACATGTTTATATTTTTTTTTTAAATTGAAACACTGCTCTGCACGTTTTCCCCCATGAAAAGGGTTAGACCCCAAATGCATCAAATTAAATCACTTGATACATAAGCTCTTGCATACTCATTATGATGAGCATAGGGTGGAAACTAGCATGGACATGAATAGAATAAGTTTTTATAGATAGGAGCTTATTACATTGCTGAACGTGACTGCATTGTAGGGGTTGTTCCTTCTTCTACAAAATAGTCTCCTTTAAAATGTATTCTCCTCGATGACTTTCATTATAGTTTCTCCCTTAAGCAGTATTATCTAAAGACAGCATGTTATTTGTTGGTCTTATCAGGGTGGATATTCGTACCCAGAGAATGTACGTTAACTGCTTACTCATTGTATAGAGAGCAGTGCAACTGTTAGCAACCCAGTTTCTTTGAAGCTGAGCTATTAAAGTCACTGTTCAGTAGAAAGTCCTCTAGATCTAATTTAGATAAATTCCATTATTGTATTTCAGAGTTCTTTTGCAGTTATTTGGTAAACAATGAAGGTTCTGTTGCTGAAGGATCCCAAAGACAAAGACTCAGGACCAGATCCATATATTAAAGTGAGTAAACTTTAAAAGAAGTAAACAATTGTGTCACTTCACTATTAAATACTAGTATTGTGCTTTCAGCAAGATAGATGAATTTAACTGTTTCAAGTGAAAAACATGCTGAATCAAAATGAGGAGTGCGTGTCTGAAATGATGATATTTTCTAAGAAAAATAATCAAAATTAGGAATGCCTGCCTGAAGTTATGCTAAGAAAAAAATGTATGCTAGAAAATTTGCTGTTACTGAAAAAATTAGTTATGGGGCATTGATACTGAATTCACCATTGAAGCTCTCAGCAAAGTACTGATATTAAAACAATTTCATTTTAATTAATTAATACTGATTATGTTCATATGGATAGAATTAAGATTACAAAGAACGTTAATAGTCTTACTGGGAATGTAATGTGAAAAAAGGTACCTGTTGCTGTGGTCCTTTCTGCTGTTGCCTTTAGTCATGTGAGTAGATCTTACTCATAAGAGCAGTTCTGTTGACTTTACAGACATGTGCAAGAATATTTGCAGGACTAGGTGATCATGTGTCACTTAGGGACTTCAGAGTTATGTGCTGGTGTATACTGTAGCTACTCAGCAGCTGTGTAGGACGCCTCAGTTCCACAGCTGGCTGTTTAGTATTGTGTTGTAATACTAAATAAGTAACAAAACCAAACTAGATTCACTAGTAAAAGCATGTAAGATGGCTTTGTATTTTACTTTCGTAAAAAGACATATTTGTGCTGACTTAGTCAGTTCTTGGAAAAAGAAAAAACTACTGTTTGGAATCTATTTTAAGAGCTGTAAACCTTTTGTTGATAGGAATTAGGTTTGTACGGATTTGAAGCAACTTTGATTCCAGTTTTGTCATTTGAATTCATATCTCTTGAAAGCTTATTTGAAAAGGTAAGTTTTAAATTATTTCAGTTGTCTTATTTTTGACAGAATTTAGGCCATGGTTGCCAAGATGCCTTTTCTTATCTTGATTTAATAATGCCTTTTGTGGGCATTATTAAATGTGCCCTTTTGTGTTTCCACGAACACAGTCGTATACAATACCATATTGTATACAACACAATACAATATTGTATACAACATCAAGTATGTTGCCCGTACTTGTTAAAGAATTAAGTTGGTCAGATAGAATTCACATTTAGGTTGATGGATCATAGATAGTCACAGGTATTGGGGCATTTTGTCACAACAAAAAATTAGAAGACTGTAGTGACAACTAAAGGTTACCTGAGGTTCACCCTTACATTGTATAGAAATTGTGCACTGCATCTCCTAGTTACATGGAATAAAATTGCATAATCAGTGTTCTCTTTCTACTCTTTCTTCAATGTATATATTTAATTTTAAAATGTTGAAAATGTTTTCCAAGGGAGGTTCCTCTTATTGACAATCGCCAACAGCACTGAACTTTGTTAGGTGTTTGAATGTACTATGATCTGCATTTACAAGTGATCCAAGAACATTTTTCCTTTTTTTTTTACTGATCTTTGAGAGCCCATTAGTAATCATAACTGTTCTTTGAGGGGGCGGGGGGCAAGGAGCTGTCCGGGTAGTACCCTCGGTGTTACTACTTTGTTCTCTTGTATGAATTTGTAAGTACCTGATATGTCGTTTGCCCATCCTTCCAGCTCATTTCAGTGACAGGAATCCTTGTCCATTCCTACACATTCTCAGAATGAATATAATCTGTGCAAGTTTTGTTCTGAATTTGAGATATGTTATACATTTCTCTTATAAATACTCTGGCTAGTGATAGTAATGAAATATTTGCCCGTTTCAGTTTCAGACATTTATTGAAGCTGTTCTGTTCTTCGCAAGATTATAAAGAAATGATCAACTTAATTTTTTAATTTATTTACTCATTTTTTTATTTACTTCTTAAATTTACTGTTTATAAGTAGCTGTCTCATCCAGAATGTTATGGAGGCCTAGTTTTTACCAGTCCAAGAGCATTAGAAGCCACCAAGCTATGTTTAAAAGAGAATAGTAAAAATGAAGGTAAGTGCATATTTATATTCCTTGGTCTTTCTGTTTCAGTATTCTGTGAAGTTTGTAATTTTATTACACCCACCAGTAGGTGTTTGGAGTATGCCTTTTTTCAGAAAGCTTTATCTCGTAGTTCTTTTGGCATCGTAAAGGTGTCATGATAAATTGAACTTTTAAGGGTTGCATTTTCCGCACTTATGCTGTTGTTAAAAATGAAAGGAAGGAGCTTTTGGTGCAAATTACTAATTCGTGTGAGCTTTTTCAGTTGTGTTTATCTCATGCATAAGGAATAGTTTGCTGCAGTGCCTAGTTTTGCTTACTAACTACTTTCCTCCCTTAAAGAGAGGAGCATGTTATAGAAACTGGCTACTGCTACTTCTGTGCCTATATAATTCGTATGAAGTCTTACAGAAAAAGAGATTTCTCTGTCTTGAATATAAAATTTCTGAAGTGAATTAAGTATTAGCTAAAAAGCAGTGAAGAAATGGCGATACATAAAAGCCAACACATGAGTTGTGAGTAAGAATCCTGCGGAGTGCTGAATAGAAATTACCACAGCAATGATCTATCAAATCCTAGTAAACTCTTCTAAATTCTTATACTAAGTTATAACTTCTTGGCTTTGAGTTTCTATGTACACTTAAATTGTTTTATGGATTTTATCTGCTCCATATTTGGGCTGTAGTCATACTAATCAATGTACAGTGAGTAAGGTTACACTTTTGAGGAGGCAGTAAATACACTGAGACTGTTAGCTTACTTTCGCGTTTTCAACAGCAGAAGACTATATTTTAGGATTTTTTTGCAAATGTAATCTCTTATCTTGAGTTCATCCCTAATCTTGATTAGGAATTTTGGGAGCTGCTGAAATAAATATTTTCATCAAAAAAATGAGTCTTTAGTTCCTATTTGGGTTCCTTTCAAAGGTAATAAATCCTTATCTTTTTCCTTCTTTTAGAGTAGTTTCCTCTGATTTTTTTTCCTTTTTACTGTTGTAGTTTCTATTTCAAATTTTTTTTTCCCAAGAATACTAGAAAGGAACTCCATGTCCTATGCTGTACTGTTTTAAGACAAGATAGCAAAAGACTTAGTGTATCTATTTTTGACCCGTGAGGATTTCAGGCATAGGGACCAGGTAGCTGGAACCAAGAGGTGTAATCTATAACCTGCTTACTGCATGAAGGAGGAAAACCATTTCCTAGTAATTTTGGTTTGGTCTCTGGTACATTTTATTTCTGAGCTGATAACTTATTTTTGATGTATGTTTAAAATATAATATGTTTCTCTATTTTTCTTGTATAAGAAAGAGTTGCGTTATAGACTTGGATATAGATTTTTACCCTTTTATTTGTTGTCATAGAAGATTATATTTGGTTTTTGCCTAAGCCTTCAGTTTTAAACCACGAGTTTGTATGTCTAAATCTCCCTTTGTACTATGTGCTGGTTTTGCCTATGAGTTTTGATGCTTTTTTGAATTCTTAATGCCAAAATAGAAATGAACGTTGCAAGTTGCACATGATCTGGCATAGGGCAAGTGTGCATTAAAAATGCTACTTAACAAAAGCAGCTAAGAACTGTTTACTCAAATTAGGCTTTTACAAACATGTTGTAGACTGCTATTTACACAATGAAAAAAATAAATTAAAAATTCATTTTGTACATGCAGATTTGCTGAAATAGATAGTGGAGTATAAGTTATTATTGTTTTGCTGTATTTGTAGAACAAACAGAAGTCCAAATACTCATTTAGCATTCATATTTTGTTGCCACATGCTTAAATTTAATTTAATGTTTTTCAGCCTGGTCAAAATCTCTTAAACAAAGATGGAATACCAAACCAGCATACGTGGTAGGAAAAGCTACAGCTTCTCTAGGTAAGCTGGAGTTTAAAAAAAGAAATTGAGATAAACCTGTCTTGTAAGTACAATTTTTGGAGTATTAGCTGCTATTCAAGGGTGCTTAGAAAAAAATACAGGTAAGTTTTATAAATGGATAATTTTGAAAACAGATAATAGTATACACATTAGAACTATACATACTTCATCTAAGGGTCTAGCTTCTGATTTTTCATTACTTTTATTGTAACGTGATGGTAACTACTTTAAAAATTCAGTCAAGAAAGAAAAACACCCCTTTGTTCTTAATTTGCATGTGGTTTTTTTCATAGAATCATAGAATCATAGAACCATTAAGGTTGGAAAAGACCTCTAAGATCATCAAGTCCAACCATCAACTAACACCACCATGACTCCTAAACTAGGCCCTGCAGTGCCACGTCTACACCTTTTTTGAACGCCTCCAGGGTTGACGACTCCACCACCTCTCTGGGCAGCCTGTTCCAATGCCTAACCACTCTTTCAGTAAAGAAATTCTTCCTGATGTCCAGTCTAAACCTCCCCTGACGCAACTTGAAGCCATTCCCTCTCATCCTGTCGCTAGTTTCTTGGGAGAAGAGTCCAGCACCCGCTTCCCTACAACCTCCCTTCAGGTAGTTGTAGAGAGCGATAAGGTCTCCCCTCAGCCTCCTCTTCTCCAGACTAAACAACCCCAGTTCTCTCAGCCGCTCCTCATAAGACCTGTTTTCTAGACCCCTCACCAGCCTCGTTGCCCTTCTCTGGACACGCTCCAGCACCTCAGTGTCCTTCTTGTACTGAGGGGCCCAAAACTGAACACAGTACTCGAGGTGCGGCCTCACCAGTGCCGAGTACAGGGGCACGATCACTTCCCTGGTCCTGCTGGTCACACTATTCCTGATATAAGCCAGGATGCTGTTGGCCTTCTTGGCCACCTGGGCACACTGCTGGCTCATGTTCAGTCGGCCCATCCAAGCCGTGAGCTGCCAACTTCTCCAGGAGAATGCCGTGGGAGACCGTGTCAAAGGCCTTACTAAAGTCATTCGCTTTGGAAAATGAAATTGGATGGGGGGGATTATAACATGATTGTCTGAGATTGTATGAAGTGTGATGCACTGGCCCTTCTTTCCCTCAGTGTTCCTGTGAGGCATTTACCAAACAGAAGTGAGCAGTATACATCCCGATGTCTTCAGTGGGTCAGCTGCTTCTTGACACTGGTTTTAATCTGATGCAATACACATTTTATGTGCATAACAAAAATGCAATGTAGATTTTAGTTTATGAAAGCCTTTTTTATTGTAAAATTGCATTGTAGCTTTAGCTTCCACTGAACCACATAGGAAGTATTATGAAAAGACTAGCATTAGAGAATTTTGAAAGTCTTGATGTTTTTCTGCTTCTAGTCCAAAAATAATCTGGGTAAGTACTGGCTACCTCTAAAAAAAGTGTATTTTTTCAGGCAGACTGGTAACAACATTGTATCACCAACCAGTGACACCTAACAAGCATCTTGAATCAATCAAGTCCCAAATTAGTTAACTTCCTAGGGATTCGTCTTATCCCTACTTACTTGCCTGAATAAGAGCAGTGTTACACTCTCAGATTTTCCAATAGAATTTCAGCCTTCATTAGAAAGAACAGCCATACGCTCATTGGCAAGCTAGCTGCAACCGAAGCATGCCAGGAACTGCAGCCCATTCAGCATAGTCAGACAGTGCTTTCTGTTTCACCGCTTCAGGTACAAGAGTTTAAAAATATCTCCAAAACAGCTTAGCTATCCCCAGAATTCTTCATTTGTACTTTTTTTCATGTATACCTTTCTAGGGCCAAAACCAAATTTTTCATAGCATGTACTGCTTCAAGTGCTCTAGGTTTTTTTGCTTTTCAGAGAAGTATTTGTGTGCGTGGATCAAGTTGTGTCTCCCTTTTCAACCCATGTTTCTGTGACAGTAAATCTAAATTGTTCTCATTGATTTCAGTGTTTTTCTTTGCTACTCTTGGTTATAGTGGAAGAACTTGGCCTTACTCCACAAGGAGAAAAGTCTGGAAATGCTGACAAATTAGCTGAATATATTTGCTCAAGTAAGTATCTAAAATATTCTACTTAAATTAAGCTAATGTACCTTCCATCGTTTCAGAATTTCCTATAAATAAAATCGAGTGTACACTGAAGCAGAGGAGTACATACTGCATGTATCTCTTACATGTAGAACCCGTGAATTCAACTTCTCGGAATGTGGGTGATCTCTCTAAAAGACAAAAAAACCCCCCTTTGAAATACCTATACTAAATATTAATTTACATGAAATCTTAGACTCTGTAATTGATTAATAATACTATATGTCCCAGTAGACAAAGTATTTTTTTACTAAAAGATCAGAGCCGTAATGATTGGAAATTGCTGCTTAATCATAAGATTTAAATGATTGTGACTATAGGTGTGCTGGTTCTCTGTGAACTTCGGGTGACCTGACTTTCCTTGCTTCAAATCAGTTGATGCTGGGGATTTTTCACCATGCCATAGTTCAAAGTAGATAAGGGGAGCTCCTTTCCTCAGAATGAACACGTGGTTTCAGAGGAATCTATTTTTCAGCACCAAAGGAGAGTGCTTTTGAAGAAGTTGCAGAAGGGGTTACTTAAAATGATGGTTTATGTTTTAACCATTTTGTTATGGTTAAAGCTGTAGTGCTGATCTGTTTGCTGCTTCTAAATGTAATATCAGATTGTTGGGTAATTTTAAAAGTCTAGTTAGTCTACTTCCTCATTTTTTTTTTAATGTAATTTGTTAAAATTTCCAATAGTAATAAGAAACATTTTTAGGCTTAGGGGCTGATTATTTTTTGAGTGGATGGGTCAGTACAAGCTGTGAAAAAAGAGGCTGTGTTTTTGTACAGCCTGGGTTACAGAACTCGGGTGAAGAATGTCGTAAGCAGGAGCTGCCAGTGTAATGAGTTTGACCTCGGAGCTTCTGACACACACGGTGGTGTCCCAGGGGATCCACGGCTGAGGGGCATGCTGCCTTCAAAGTGTCCATCTGAGTGTCGGCTGGGAGGAACAGTTACCAAAAGAAGTCAGCAGAATTAGTCCCCAAGCTCTCTGAAAGTCACTGCTAAAATAACCTCTGTACCGGGTGAAAATCACACCTAAGGTTCAGTATCTCAGCAGCAACCTGTTAGCTGGCAGATCCTTCTCTTTACTGTTATATGACCTGGGGTACATCCCCACTCATGTGAGAAAGCAGGGAGCTGGATAGTGGAGCCTCATAGTGAAATTAGAGGGTGGCTTTCAGTCTGATACAAAGGTATGTCCTTTGCTGAAGGACTTTCTGCCCCGAATTTAAAAAGGGAAACAGAAACCTTCATCTAGAGGCTCATGGAGTGTCCGCTAATTGAACAGAGAATGACCAACGCTTTGAAAAGCTGTGTTATTCAGCCAGTCAAGGTAAATAGTCTGCCGTTGGCTAACCCTAGTCAGAAACAAATGACAATCAGTGCAATTATTCTAGATGTTGGTTGAATTATTGTATCTGCTGGTTTAAAAGTCCTACTGCTGACCACACTTTATGAACTTGCTGAATAAGGTGCTAGGTGCTTCAGTAGTGGAAATGATGTTAAGAACCCTGACATATTGTTTTGGGCTGTTAGGCATAACATTAGATATGAAAGAGACTGTTGATTAGCAAAGTCTGCGTAGTAGCAGAGATTTATAGGTAAAAGAAAAATTGATTGGAGCTGGCAAGTATTGTTTTTTATGGGCAGAGTGCTCTAATTCATTGGCAAATAAAATATTTTAACTATATGGAATATTTCATGATTAAAATGATAGTTGTCAACACAAGATTAAATAATAAATTCTGAAAATTAAAAATGAAATTTTCAACACAAAAATGCCATAAGTGAAGAATAACCCATATCTACCCTTCAACAGATATTTTAAAACAAAGACAGGTTTTAGCTGATTTTTTAGTGCTAGGAAATCTAGTTTTGGTAATGAATTAATGTTGCCAGTTTGCAGAAGGAGGTTTTTTTGAGAAGGAAGACCAGAAAAATACCTGTCTCTTCTGTTGTATGAATGTGAAAAAAACCTAGGATCAGGTCTAAAGAAAATAGTGTGTGTAATACCAGGGGTGGAAAAATTCCTCGATGGTGAGCCTGTGACTGGCACAGTTACTGCATCGTAACATCTTCTTGGTTATTTTCTTAGTCCAGTCGAGGATCACCCTGGCTCTTCCTCCTCCCTTGGGAGCTGCTTGGTTCACAGGCCCTGTTACTTCTGACCGTGTTGGATCCCATGGCTGTTTCCCCGCTTTGCATGCACACTCCTGCAGTTAGGAGCTGGCAGTCACAGAGGGAGCAGGACAGGGAACAGCGCTTTCTGGTGACACCAGAGAAGTTCAGTCCAGAGCCAGCAGCAGCTTCTGCTAGCCACCACAGGGAAAGAGACCTGTGTGTTTTACAGCCTTTTACAGAGAGTACCCTGAGGGCGGTTTCATATCTGAACACCAGCAGGCTATTTAAATTAGCACAGTGCCGCAACACTTCCATTATCCTTGCAAAAATGACCGCCTTTGAATACCCTTCAGTTTTGATAACCGACCAGTGAATTTCAATCATTGGAGACTGCTTGTTGTTGATACATATAATCATACTCAGGGATTTATTGGATTGTGCATATTTATGCGCTCTCAATTTATCAAGTGGTTTATAACAACCTCTGAAGTACAGATTAAATTACACCATGTTCCCTATTATGTATAGATTTATTTTCCTTTATGCATAAAATGATAAGTAGAGAGGATAAGAATAGCTCTAAATTTTTTATATCATTAGAATTGATTGTCAGAATAAAAATAAAATCTGAAGCAATGATATTTCTCTTGTTATTCACCTTTTGTGCTTTGGTACCCACTTCAACGTAAGTGATTGGGAAAATAAAGGAATTTACTCCTTAACTAGCTAGGTAGCTTTACTCTCTTTTCAAAGCAAATATTTTTTTAGTTTTATTACAGTGTACCGTTTGTGTTGGTTACAGAAGTAGGGGATACCATTAGGGCCAATGCTTGTTGTATTGTCCAGGCCTACTAAGGAATTTTTCTGTGCTTTGTAAACACAAGTCAAAAAGGATTAGTGTTTCTTTACAGATATCACATTGACATTTCAGTTGACTGACATGAGTTGTAGGAGGATTAATGCTGAAATATTGAGGTTTTATCTCATTATTTTAAAATCTCTTTTACATTCTGTCCCAAGTTAATTCTTCCTTCCTGTAATTCATTACAAGCATACAGCTTCTAATAAAACTTCAGTGTGCGTTTAGGACAGTCAAATACATCTGTGTTGACTCCTGCTAGGGTCTTTCCATTTGATTTTTGCTATGCTGTCCTTTTTTTTTTTCCCCCGAGGCATCGCTGGTGCTTACTGTTATAAGCCAAGAATCTACTTCCAGCGCTTAAAAAAAAGCATTTATTTTTCTAGTAGTCATCTCTTAAACATGTGTATTAACATACCTGAATTAGTAATAAATAATGCGTTGAGGAACTCTCATTTATTTTGAAAGATGAATGCAAAGTTGTTTGCAGCTGTGTAGAATTTAATCTTGAAATTTTCTCTGAGTTTTTATTTATACAAAAGGCAAACTGTGCAAAAAAAGTCTGCTGTTAAATTCCTATCCAAAAATTGAATTCTTCCTCGATTAAAATGCTCTTTATCTTTTGCAAAGTGTCAATATTCACTTTTATTAGATAAAAATCTAGTAGTGAAGAACTTTCCAAAACAATTAGTTTAAGCCCTAAACCCAGCAGATTATTGAGACTGTCACACAGACAGTGCTATTTCATTCTTCCTGAGCCAGGTGTTTGCATTCACAATGTGATGATTATTGTCAGTGTTTGCACTTTCCTGTCTCTGGCACGTGGGCGTACGCAGAGCGCACAGGGACAGGGTGGCTGTGTGAAAGGAGGAGGTGTAACCCAAGAGATGGCGACAGGAATACTATTACCTGGTGGTATTTTTTTAAGCGGAATTTGTTCACTCCTCTGATAATGTATTAGCAACATACAAAACCGATCATGTGTATCATGTCCTACCAGAGTTAAGTTATGAACAGCCAGGTATCAGAAGGGTCCTTCCAAAATCTGCAGGGGGCTTTCACATGTTGGCAATGTAATAATAATTAAGGTTGGAGGTCACTTCCATTTTAAAGACAAGAGCAAGTAAGGATATCCACTTCCACCCTAGCAGTGGAAGCAGAATCATTTTTCCTTGGGGAAGTAAGAAAATAAGACTTTCAGATAGCTTGAAACTTTTCAGCAAAGTATTTCTGTCCTCTTCTTTGTCTGCCTGAACATTCTTTTATATAGAGAGAGCTGTCATGTATTGCGTGGGACTAAGATTTTAAATATAAATTGAGGAAGATTGTGTTTCTGAGGAGGAGGAGATAACTTGCACAGTACTTGTTTTGCTTTGTAGAATGGCAAGGGGAATCGAAATGCAGTTTATCTTTCGTGAGATCTTTTTAGCCAACGTATTCATATTATAGTTATGGAATATTTTTTAATTTACATGCTAAGTAGCCTCTGTCCTCTGACGTGGATGCAGTTGCACTGCAAATGTTTTCAGTTATCTTAGGGCTGTGTCTGTGATGAAGCATGTGGCGTTTACTGCAGTGTTCAACATTTGATACCTTTAAAATGTATTGAATGTATCATGTTTACTCTTTAATAAAGACATAAGTTAATTAAAGTTCTTGTTTGTGTGTTTACAGGAGAGACACCTAATTCCTCAGCTCTTCTTTTTCCTTGTGGAGCCCTGAAAAGAGAAGTACTTCCTACAGTACTTCGAGAAAAAGGTTGAACTTCCCTTGGAGCCTCACTTTAGTTAGTCAGTTATGAGAAAAGTTGTATCTAAAGCTTGTGAACCAAATTTGAATAAGTAAAAATTGAATTTGCTATTACGTTGGCCAGAAGTTAGAGGATGGGAGTAAAAACTGTGAGGTTGGATTGCTGCCCACAGCTCTGGGACTGAGCTGTAGCGTGATGTGAGCGAGGTTATTTGCCTTGTTCTTCACTTGTGTTCTCTGCTGTGAGATGGAAGGTAGCTTATTCACAGATATGTTGCAAGACTTGCCTGTTTTCCAGTGTGCTTCGAGGTCCTCTGATTACAGATGCTTTAGTATATCTTGCAACTCTAGAAATACCTACAAATCCTTCACAGAATTTTTGTGTATCTTTTTAGCCTAAAATAGTACACTTATGTGCAGTTAGTATGTTGGGAGTGTTTTATTGAAATAAGAGAAATTAATGAAACCCTGTTTAATTATGAATGCATATTCTGATTCCAGGTATACCTCTGGAAAGCCTTACCGTTTATCAAACAACCCAACACACTGACCTGCAAGAATCATTGAGCAGTTATTTCTCACAACAGGTATTGGATGCTGATGTAATTTGAGAATTTTTGAGGTATATGGTAATACGTAGCAGAATATGCCCCTTTTTTTCAGCTGTCTGTAAATGATGCTTGTGGCGATACAAGAATATCCTGCACAGGCTTCTTGATTTGTTTCCCTGTTGACTACCAAGAAAATCCTTAGCAAAAGTTCCAGACAGGGGGCGTGAGTCCCTCAGTTTTTTGTTATGGCAATTGTAAACGAGCCTAAAAGACACAGTGCCTCTGTTTGAAGAAGAAAACAAAACCTTTCATGTTTTGTCTAACTTTCAAAATATATGTATGTTTCAGAGTTACTGGGAAATAACTGCATAAATAATTACCTATTCAGTTTATTCCTTTGAGCTGGACAAGACTGCTTTTTAAGGAATACCGTGTCAGAAATTACGTTTAGCGAGGATATTTATTGAATATGGAATATTATTAATTTTTATTAGTGTAATTGAAATATCACTGGACATCTTTGCTATATATTGCAAATCAGAATCCAGTAGTAGTTACCTGCCCTACATAGTTGCAGTGTTCCTTCTCTGATTACCCAATTTATGTAGTAATCTCATTTTAAGTGTTAGAATTCCAAGTGATGTGCTGTTGGCAAGTGCATTGAGATATATTTGCTAGAATTGCTATTAATGTTTTTCTCTTTCTAAAACCTTCCAGTAAATGTCATTAATCAAGGATCTATGCATAGTAAAAGATTTGAAGATACTAATAATTGCTTTTATTTTTCCAAGACTGGCTTTCTGAATTTTCCATTTGTAAGAAAGAGCCTACATCATATGTAGGATTAATTTTATGCCAAATGCAGGCTTTCCTTCCTACAGAAACTTGGCCTCCTTGAGCATGTTGCACCTCTTTTTAAAATCTGTGCATTAATGTCTTGTTAAATTACATATTGTTTTTAAAGTTCTTTTGCAAGAGGTCCTGAAAGGCTGTGGCATGGGCAGTCTAACTGATAGTTGTATTATCCTGGTGTTCCCAGGTGGATATTGCCATTCTGAACCCCACGGTATTTAGTTTATAGCAGTTACAAAAGTCAGTCAGTAGTACATATGCATTTTGTAACTTCCTGAACTCTTTTTATGGAACTCCTTGCTTGCTGCAGTTAGATGTTAGTTTCAGTGTAAAGCTGCTAAAATGTGTTTCTCATGCACTTTTTAGTTGTTCTTAACTGATGATATTGTGGTTATATATTTAGTGCATGGAGAGCTGACATAAAATGACAAGTGTTTAGCACTTTGTGAGACAATGAACAGCACTCCGTTAAACTGTCATTCTGGCCTCCATGAGCTAAGGCTAGCTTCCAAGTCATGCACTATAAAATAACAACAGATGTAGTTTGAGTGGAACTAGTGCATCTTTCTTGTCAGACAGAAAATCGTGATAAGGAAAGCATGTGCTCTAGGTCTGCAGCTCAAGAGCTTGGGACCTTCACTCCAGACAGAATTTTACGGTTTTATTTGGCTACAGAAGATTGCTGCTGCTATCTTAAGGCAGGCTTATTCTGAGAGAGAAAGCCCTTCAAGGGTCTGCAGTTTTAAGCATCACCTCATCTTTACCAGAGCATCTCAGGGCTGGCAAAACTTTGGGTAAACCGCATGAGCTGGGAAACAGAGAATACATGGAGAATGGAGATAGATGGGAATGGATTTAGGGAAGTAATGTGCTGAGTTTTCTTGCTGAACAGGAAAATGAGTATGTCTCCAGAATGCTTTCAGTACATTTATCAGCAAGCACTCGTTTGACAAAGTATTTGGTTAAAGTGACACCTGAATTTCAGCGTTCTGTGGTAGAATGGGGGTTTGGCAGGCTGTCTGCACCACAGGAAACCCCTTCTGTTGGCTTAACTGCTGTTTCTCATCAATAAAAACAGTTCACGTCCATATAGAGACAGTTGAAGGGACTTAGGTGAACGTGTACTGATACACTGCTGGAATAGTTGAGTAATCTATGCCAACCTGTGGTTACTTTTACTCAGGGAATTCCAGCAAGCGTCGTGTTCTTCAGTCCATCTGGTGTCAGATTTTGCCTCCAGCACATTCAGAAGCTTTCGGGGGATTTTATCAACCATATCAAGGTATCTTCTCTTGAAAAGTGGTGAAATACAATAGGGAGTAAGTTTGGGGTGGGCGAATGAGAGATAGGAAAGCTATTACACCCATTACAAACCTTCATTTTCTTTTGTCTGTGTTTATTTCTCTGAAAAAACAGGTTATAGCAGATACCTAGATAGCAAATACAAATGTTCTTATATAGCTGAGAGCCTTTTTAAAAAAAAAAAAGAAAAAGGAATTGTTTTCACCTAGAATTTTTTTCCCCAACTAACTTGCCCAGTCTCCACTGGGTATAGGCTTTATTTTCCCTTAGTGATGAGAAGGTGTGAATAGTTCTTGCTTGAATCAGCAATTACAGGCGGAGGCATATTAAAATTCCTCTCAGTTTTCCTGTTTTGTGGGACTGAGCTTTAAATGTTTGTAATGGTGAGGTAAGTAATAATCTTCCCTAAGTAATTTCTACGTAGCTCAGTTGATTGATAGCCAGTTTTTAATACTGAAAATCTTCAACCTGAAATGGTTAGTGCGGTTCAGGAAGCTCAGCCATGCAACTTGATACACTGACAACGTCAGCAAAGAAGGAAGGGTGTGTACCGAAGTAACTAGTAAGAGCTGATGCTGGACCTGACTATGCTATTGTAATGCTAAATAATGTCATTTCAGTTTGCCGCTATCGGTCCAACAACTGCTGAAGCCATGGAAGCAGCAGGAATCCCAGTTAGCTGTACCGCAGAGAGCCCGACTCCCCAAGACCTCGCAGCCGGGATCCAAAAAGCACTTAACTTACAGAACTGTTGTTTATCTAAATAAGAGCAAAGCATGAATTTAAGGTGAATATGGTGCTGTAGAAGGTTTTTCCATTTTGCAGACCTGTTGTCCTGCAAGAAAGTATTTTTCAGGAATATGCAACACTGTCCCTGTCAGGGCCTGGTGTGAGAAGCTCGCATCTAAATATCTTAAGAAATCTAGAATTTGTCCAGCATCTCTTAAAGCATCTAGCTATTGCCCTTTTCTCATGTGTGCAGTGTAAATATTTTATGTGTGTGTTCCTGAAAACTAGTTGTGAGAGGCTAATCTGCATCAGAGTAGTATGTTGAAATAAGTTCAGTGTATCACCTGGCACACAAGGTAAGGTTTTCATTTCTCTGTATAATCAGTTTTAAGTGCACATATTTTTCTTTTGTAGAAGAAAAGCATACTTGCAATGGAGTATTTTCTGTTGTAAAGCTTACTTGTTTATTGTTGTGCTTTTCAAATATTTATGTTAAAATGATGATTGCAGATTCTCAATGGAATAGGACGATTCTTGCAGTGAAGTTGCACGGTGTGGAGCTAATAGCAGGTCAGCTATTCCCTCTAAATATCCTTACAGTACAGGGTCTTAAAAAATTAGGTTTTGGTTTCTATTCCTGTAATGAAGGAAGATTTATTAAGAGAGAAATAAACTGGCTTATCATCGTTAATAATGGTGTTCGAGTTGTCTGTTTTGGATGTGGTTTATGCTATAATTGTTTATCTGTGAAAGGAGAAAAAGTAATCCTATTTAGCACTAATGCTACCTTCGCTAATGCTAAGAAATTCATAGAAGATTTAAATCATAATATACTCAATTATAATCTTCATGAAAGTCATTCATGTCGTTAGTGTAGTGCTGAGGTTCATGGAATAACAGAGAAATCCTCATTTGCTGTAAGTTTCTATTAGCTTAGTTCTGAGTATATGACCTGAATTTCCAATTAGGTAAGATGCTCCATACCTAGAACAAGAGTTAATCTGAACCCAATTATGTTAATATAAACTGAAGTAACTTCAAATTGTGTGTTTGGCTGCATCAGTCAGCCTGGGCACAATAAGACAACCATTTCACTTTCTAAAGCAGTTCAATTTCTTGAGATGAAATAGAATTTCAGAAGTGTACTAATTGCTGGAAGATAGTGTTGAACAGGGGGAGGAATACTTCGTCACTGAAGAACAACATCTTGTGAGATACTGAAATCGCTGTGGTAACTGGATGTAGCTGCAGGACCGTGTAGACGTGCCCCAGGGAAAGAAGGAAGAGGATGATTACGCAGCAGTTGTCGACTTTGCCCGTTTTTTTTTAAGAGGATTGAAGTTAAGCTGTTGAACATTCAGAGTCAGCTGGGTGGCATCGTTACAACATAGAGCGTGCAGTACTGTTCATCTCTTCATTCAAAAATAAATCCATGGCAGAGCGAGGATTTGGAAGTCTGTTCAAGTCCCCTGCAGTACTACTCGCATCTCTCATGTCTGACATAAAGACAGCTGGGAGAAGATTTGTGTGAGCTAGTGCCTTGGGGAAGAGGAGGAAGGGGAGACAGGGTCAAGAGAAGAGAGCAAGAACTGGAAACAGAAGCCAACTGTGGGCTTGCGCTCCCTTGCACTGTATGTCAGATTCTTTGCTAGCGTAAATTACGTCTAGTTGTTTGTCTCACTCATCAGCTCAGGCCCATTTTCATGTGTCTTTCCAGCAGAAATGATCAATTTTTGTCTCAGTATTCATTGCCAAGTAACACGTACTTATCACATTTAATATAACAATATAAACCCAAGACCGCAAAGGGCTCTAGCAGGAGATCAGGTTGCCCTACATCTGCCACATCAGATAGTGTGCTCCTTCTTGACCTGTGGCAAACAGAAGGTAACTTGGGAGACTCGATCTGCAATAGGAAGGGTTAACCTAAGTGAGGTATAGCTGGCATTCACTGTGGGATGTGGAGGCCACATAACCAGTTGCTGTACTGGGCTGATACTGCGTCCGAATCTGAAATTGACATATTGTTTGCCAATGAAAAACACCAGCCCTGTACCTTGGTTCATGGTCATACTTAGTAATATATTTCAGTAAAAAGGGAGTAAAATTGCAGCAGTTGAATGGCTTTTTATCGCTTTCCAGCCAGATCAGCTGACGTACAGGCCTGGCTCAGCCTTATCCAAGCAACCCTTCTGCAGCTGCAACAGCCATTCCCAGATCACCAGGGAGTTCTCCCCAGGCTAGGAATGAGGAATTCGTCTTTTCAGAAGATCCATACAATATTCTGTACACTGGGCCCTTGGTTATTTTACCCACTACCCATCTGCCCTTAGAGCACTGTGCAACCTGCTCCCTGCACACAAATGCTGCTCTCAGGAAGAGAGCATGCTCCCAGCTGCTGCCTTTGCAATACCGACTCTGCCTGTGTAATTAAGAAGCAGGAGCTGTTCTCCTGCAGAGGATGCGTCCGACACAACCGCTGCAGCATTCTTAAACCAGAGAGGGCTTAAGACCTTTATTAGTAAGCAATTTGGCAGATTACAGACCTGATCTATGTGACTCAGTGAAGTACTGTAAAATATTACTTGCATTTTGTTACAAGGAAGCAAGAACAGGTTACACAACTTCCCCCAAAAATCACAGTAACAGACTGGTACGGGTTCTCAGAGCTTACACTGAGGCTCTCCTTGTTAACTGGCTGACAGCCATGTGCCAAATACCAAGAGCCTGCAGAAGCACACATTGGTGTCTGTGCTAGCAGCTGCTTCTAAAATCAGCAGGATTGAGGAAGGGGTAAATGGTCTTTCCTTTTGGCTACTTTTTGCAGCACTAATTTTAGGCTTTTTTTTTTTAAGCTGCAGAACAACCTCCCCACTGCTGCCTCCTGCCCCTACAACGCCTCCATTCCTCCCTTCTCCTCCTAAACTGCACCTGCTACCTCACACTTTCTCAGGAGAAAGCACTGCCTTTCAGCATGGCAATGCAATGCCAGTAAAATGCACTCAGGCAGGTAAAAATCTCTTCTAAAAAATGCCCATTGAGGCACCTGTTCAGCCCCAGGAGGACCGGAAATTACCTCTAGTCTGACACTTTTCTTTGGGACAGACCTTCTAGACTGCCCCTCTTGAATGAAGTGCATGCGCTGACCTCTTGCATTAAGGTAGCCTGCTAAATCAGATCTGATCAGAGGGTGTCAGCTAGAATTTCCCCTTACCATGAGGAACATGCCAGCAGCAGTCAGATCAATAGGCTATTCTCTAACCAGGAATCTCTCTTTCCCTCTCTTCTCTGCACCTGAGACACTGTTACTGATCTCAGCAGTCTTGCTTAGTCACCCCTCAGCTCCTCTGCTCTGAAGAAGAGACTTTGTCATGACCATATTTCTTCTACCCTTCACCCTTGCCAGGCTTCCTGACGGTAACAACCTCAAGCTACGCCTTTAGCCTTCTTTTCTAAAAAGAGAAAGCTTTCTTTTTTTGCTTTAGCCATCTTACTTCAGAAACCTGCTGTTCAGTTTTCTGCAGCTCTGACCTCACCAAAAGCGAGGAGGGTGTAAGGCGTGTCGTATGGAGCCAGCCCGCAGGTGGAAGGCAGGAACAGACACAGAAACCTAAGTCCCCAGTCTGCCTTCCTTTTCAAGTCAGTCATTCCACACCAGAAGCAACAGAACAGATACGTACAACACGTGTCACCTTTCATCCTTTCACAAGGTGCTTTTGCTTCTTTCAGGTGCATTTGTGCTCTGTGTTGCATCAGAAAGATCAGGTTCTTCTGAAGACAGCTCTAAGGAGGCACTTGTAAAAACACATTTAAGTTGTCAGGATAGAAGTTTCTACAAACTGGGGTTTTCTGGGGTAAAAACATGCCCCATACAAAAAAGCGTCGTTCTGTATCTGTCACCATGAGAGTGAGAATCACCTCCTCAAAACAAGCAGCTTAAATAGTTAATTCACTACTGGTGTATTAAGTATAGAGAGATTTAAAAAAAATTAATACATATGCATACATACACACATGTAAAAACTGTTAATACCTTTAACTAAACAGTGTGGTTTGTAGTATTATTGTACAGTAATGAACCACATTTATTCGTAGAAAAACATTAGGACATCAGATGTTAGATTTCTGAAAACTTTATCTTTAAATAATATGTATTTCTGAGAACCAGAGTCCTCACATGCTGAGATTAAGACTGCACTCATTTGTTGGGCCCGATTTTACAGATTTTGTTGTTTCCCAGCCCCCACTGCCTTTCAAATAGCTTTAATTCTGTTGAGCAGTTTGCTTCTCTGATGAGGGTCCTAACAGTCATAACCAATAAAAGCAAGACAGACCGATGCATGAGTTATTTAATAAATAAATTTTTATTTAAAAATACGCTCTCATTTATTCACAGTTTCAAGTCTGAAAAAGATAATACTATTCTTGATCAATCCAAACACAGCTAAAGCCATTCACTTTCTGGGGTAAATGAAATCCCAGTGATGGCTAATATTTGCAAGAGTCTTGCATCAAAGCTGGAAAGGCACACATTTTTGTGCAGGATAGCAACTGTAATAAAAGTAGTGTGTCCACATAGTCAACAGAAATTCCCTCGTACAACTTCGGTTCATGTTACCGGTTAAAGTGTTCCAATGAAGCCTTGCTTACAAAGTATATTTCATTAAATATCAAACCAGAGCAACTGTGAGATTACATTTTTATGCAAAACATTTATATCACTGCAAAGCCCATTACCTGTAAGGGAAAAATCGTGAATTTCTCCAACATAAGAGATTGTCATGTTTATATCCAGAACCCCAAATCGGCATTTCAAACAAACGCTGGTAACAGAACCATTACAGAGCTACCGCAGGATGAAAAGAATTCCTGTTCTTTCCCAGATGTACAATGTAACAATGTAGGCGATGTCATCGCCTTCAATAAATACGAATATCACACGGGAAAAAATACCACTGATCCCATGCATAGCAAGGCACTGTTTCTGCTGTTCTGCAGCATTTCAGTCACTGAATTCCTCCATTACTAGCCTCATTATTTTGGGTCAGCTGTTCCAGTAAATTTAAGATTACCTCTATTCTTTCTAGCAGAGTCATACTTTTGTTTGCAGTTGCACGCAACAGCAGGGAGTAAACTTGCTTGTTTGTTTTAAGAACGACTTCTTCTTCATTAATGCCCCTGAAAAGAAAACAGATAATACAAACGATTAACTTGAGCACAATATTTTATTCTGCAAATTACCAAAACAATTATCAAACAACATTGATGACTATCCCTGTGAAACCACGTGGCTGGTGTTTTGATTTGAGTCTCTTGTTTCCTTAGTTCCTATTTCCTACCATTTCACAGCAGTGCAGTCAGAGCCTCTCTATACTGCAGGAGAGAGAAGGTGTTCCCAGTTTTATTCAGCTCTAGTCTGGCCATTTTATTAACTCGTGATCCCAAGTCACATCGTAAACCCTCCAAAATCCAGGTCTCCATGCCAAAACTCTGTACTTTTGTGTAAGTTAGCATCTAATCTGATCATGCCAGACGCAGACAGACACCTCAACGCTGGGGAGACGCCATCTATTTGCTACCGTGCCATTGCCTACCATTAGCCCTCCCCTCTCAACCACTATGGACATCATTTTCCCGTTCAAGGCTGAAGCCCATGATCTGCCCTCATCCTCTCCATTCCATATATCTAAACTATTTCCCTACGATACAGATTTTTCCATGCTCAAAACCTCTACACAAAAGAGCTTTTCCTCTTTTGCCAGGCTGCAGTCTAAGCTCCCACCAATTTTCTCCATTTGGCAAAAAGCATTGTAAATCGCTTAGGACACACGTGCTGCTCTTCTGCTTCAGCGCTGTCACCCCTCCTCCCTGCCACCCTGCTCTGCTACATTTTGTGTCCAAGACTAAAAAGTGACCCAAACTAGAAAAAATAAAAATAAAAAATACTGCCATTGATATTATAAATAAATTAAGTGTGTACGTGCGCAAGCAGCAGTCAGTTTAATTGCAAATGCTTTGGGAATTACCCAGAAATGGTGAAGCAAATTAAATTCTTAACACTTGGCAGAAATCAGACAGGCTTATTTATTAAACAGAACAGGTAGTCAATAAAAAGTCACTGAAATGCAAAGTATTTCCAGGATAAGTTACAAGAATTCCCAGAACGAAGTATTACTTTCAATTACTTCTTTCCTCCGACTTACATAACCAAGTTCAGTTACACTTATGCATTTCATTTTTAGAGGGCAAAACTCTGATTTCATCCAGTTTCATTGCTAGTCTGCAAGTTTCACTACCAAACATTGATTTTACCACATGTTCTCCTGCTCTCTGCCAAAGCACATCTGAGACCCTGAAACAGCATTTGAGAGCTCCAGTTTCCTTCCTTTCCAGCCTATTATTAAAACAGGAGGCAGATGTCGTCTTCTACAAAGCAGAACTGAGGAAACATATGCAAGATGCACACAAGGTACTAGAAAGGTTAAGTGAAAGGTAGTTTTAAGCTCAGCCTCAATCCACCATTGTTTAAAATGTTGTAGCAACACTCCCATTTCACAGTATTCAAGCTGTAACACGTTCCCTGTGTGGGATCTTCAGTACAAAACCCCATTCAAAGAGAGACAATGATGAGAAAGTAAACTGGAGGGGGAACCCCCAAAACAAAAAACCAAGAGTGTTTTGTTTTACACCACTTACCCGTGTTATGAGCTAACAGAACTAAAACAATCTACTCAGTTACTTGGACATCTACTGGGTTACGTACAAATTATACTTTAATCCTCTGCATTTCACATATTCAGATTGCCACCTTGTGGAAGCTCTTTTCACAGAGTGGAAGCACTGAACAATGCACCTAAACTACTGCTAAGAAAGCACACAGGCTTTCTTCTTGTCTCATGTTTTTCTATTTACCAGTCTCCTACTATCAGCAGACACTTACTGTGCAGAATGAATTCATTTCACAGTTTACTTGCAGCAAAATAGCACTTGCATCAGCAGTGCTTCAATCTGAAAAACTATTAACACAGCTTCCAACAATAAAAGAATTCTCTAGAACTAATGCCACACTTTCATAAATTAACTTTATATAACATTAGAAAACAGCAGTAGTATGCTGCTGTAGCTTCTGCAATCAAACACATTTGCTGCTGAGGGAATAGAAAGTATTTTCTGGATCCCAAAAGCAACACCACCCACATTCAAATCTAACCAATAGAAGCAATAGCGGTGTAAGGAATTACGCTGCCACACCTAACCCCAACAAGACTTCAAGGTCAACACAAAACCGAGAAGCCATGTTTGTTCAGAATCCCAGCAGCAAGACAGAAGATTATTTCTTCATTGCACTCCACTGGCGTTAGAAATTCTTTAATGCCAGTATCTTCCCCATATATATCCCTCTCTATTTACAGCATTACCTGATGTGGCTACATTTATTCTGAAGTATTTTGCTTGCTAAACTATGCTGTCTCCGATATATCTTATCATCAAGATATATCAAAAGGTCAGCCGTACACAGCAGTTTCTCCCCCACTAACTTTCAAGTGCTCTGTCACAGGTGAAGACCAATGTCAGTTAAGATAAAGGACACCATATACATGTACCTCATTCCCTGAAGAGTTTGATTAAAAAAAAAAAAAAAGACAATGAGAAGTATGCCAGCAAAATTATGGCAGTACAAGTCAAACTGCTTTGTGTGTGCATTTATACCTATGAAGGACATAGGATTTATGTCCTCTAAAGGACAAGTCAGATATCACAGAGCATAATAGAGCATCAGTAATTCATAACCGTACCGTGCATTTCAGATGATGATTACAAACTATTATTTTCCTACTTGAATACAGCCATTCAAGTCTGTCACTTTTTTGTCCTCGCTCAGTCCTGGACTGCTATCAGGAAAGAGGAGAGAAAAAAGCTGCCTAGACACACTCAGTAAAGGTGTTTCTTGGTCATTCCCTCAATTACACACAGAAACACAGAAAACGTGCAAATTTAGACAATCAAGGCGTATCTCAGCTCCTTCTGCACACAGAAGAGTCACCTCCATAAAAGAATAAATATCACACTTTCTTGCATGCTTAAGAGTACATAGTTTGTATGGATTTATGGATGAGAACCACATCTACACACGCACATCAAGGTTCAACTTACCCAATTTTTTTTTTGGTTGAAGTTAACAATTTAATGGATTGGAGGAGAAGGAATGACATTCTGGACTCAAAAATACTAAGCAGCTTCAATACTTCTTCTTTGTTAAGGCCAGTAGAGGAATCATTAGGTGACATATTCTCATCACTACTTTTATCCTTGCTTATCTACAAGAAGAAAAAGAACAAAACCCAACTCACTGAACTCCACCGTTTAAACGCACTTCAATTAAGTCAGACAACCACACATGCAGGTTAGCTTACTCTTTACAGGATTGGTACCAACATCACAATTGCTACGACACCCTGTTTACAAGGCTTCAGTAATTAGCTCATATCCATGCTGTACACAAGCTATGCCGACTGCCTATGTTGTACATATATATATTTAAAAATGTAGTAATTTTTAGTTATAAAAATATCANTACATTTTAATATTTCAATATTAAATATACTATGTAGAGAGAATTTCCATTTATATTGTACATACATTCTTAAGTTCTTTAAGACGACTTTTAAGGGATAATACAGTTGCACAGATCCCCATTCACTCAGTCAGTCAGTACACATCCATACACAAACATGTTTTAATCCATCTCCAGATAAAAGGTTTGTTCTAGAGTAAATTATTTACCCACTTCACTTAAAGGCTAGAAGTGAACTGCAACAGGTTCAAACCCTGTCCACACTATTTAAGCAACTAGATCTACTGAAAAGTAACCAAGCAATACCTTAATTGCCAAATGACCAGTTTCACATGAATGCAAAAGATACAATGGAGCAGATAATCAGACCACTTGACTTTCGCTCACCTGTTCACTTTCTGCCACAAGCTCTTTTCTGATGAGCTGGAATGCACCCTTGGTTTTCGCCATTATATCTAGGGCCCCAAACAAAGTCTTTAGTTTCCCAGCACTGCTGTTCTGACCTGAAAAAAAAAAAAAAAAAAAAAGTAAAAATCAAGGACGCAAATGGCTTATGTTACAGATTGCACTTTTTCTTCCATCCAAAGTTTTCAAGAGTTCTCAGAAAAAAACCGTGTACTGTCCTAGTCAACTGAAAACCAGCAAGGTAAAAATGTCTCTTCTCTCTTGAAGAGGATTCTATTCTGCAAAGCAAGTTATTCCTGCTCTCATACACAAAGGTATCTAAAAATGAAATTAAATAGGTAAAGGTAAGTTGGAAAGCTGTTGTAGTAAGACAGAGCTAGACTTACTTGCCATCTGGAACTCTGCAAAAGCCACTCTTTCCAGCTGCACACGAAGGAACTCACAGGGTGCATCCTTCAAGAGCTGGAAGAGTCGTACTGCTTTACTATAGTGAAGATCAGCAAGTACGCGGTGCTGTTTCCTCAAATGTTCATCACCAACCTGCAGTCAAAGTAGGGTACATAGTAAATGCCAGACAATTTGTATGTCCATGAGGTAACCATTAGAAAAAAAACCACTGCTTACAGACTACATGAGCTACCAACAATCATTTCCCAGCTCATTTCATAATGGTTCCTCTAAATGTCTGCACATTTCTAGAATACATCACCAGCCAGCCATCTTTGAAGTTATTGTAATTTCATAGCTAATGCTAACAAATTCAGATCAAGTAGAACTAAGTTAATCATAAAGAACAATTAAAAAAAAAATCAGAAAGCAACACACAAGTCTACACTAAGGCTTTAATAAGCCATATGCTAATGTTCTAGCAGAAGGCTGCCTGCTTAAGTATCAGAAGAGTGGCTTGGAAGCAAAACCAAACCAAAGAAAATATTTATCATCAATGGCTTCTGTTA